>CAEGAD010053895.1:0-131560 GCA_903067055.1 Poeciliopsis paucimaculata
CCCCCCCCCCCCCCGCCCCCCCCCCCCCCCCCCCCCCCCCCCCCCCCCCCCCCCCCCCCCCCCCCCCCCCCCCCCCGGTTTCACATAATCACAACTATTACATGTATTTTTCATCCAGATTAATGGTGTGTAAGGACAAACTTCCAACAAGGACATTTTGAGCCCCCGGCATGTAGAGCTGGCATTGTTTTCTTTGTGTTTTGCCAAGAGAAACTTCAACACCCACTAAGCTTCTTTATAGTTTACTTAAAATGCCTTGACATGGTCACCCAAGGTCACAAATTCAGTTTAGTCAAGTTAATGTACATTCAAAGAAAACATTTGGTTTTCTACAAGGTTAGGCCTCTGTCTTTGGGCAGATGTGGATGAAAAACGTCCATACGGACCTTATGAATGCTTCATGGACGCTTCCCAGGTGGATTTCAGACTCGTCTTCCTGACATGGCTTGGGTCAGCTCCGCCCACTGACGGTGATGAGGCCAACAGATAAATTCAGGATTCGCTGCAGCAGGAGACCGCGTCAGTAAACAGTGAAATACATTCCAGCTTGCTGTAAATTGCTGTTTCATTAATACATATTTTAACTACATGGTTAGTATTACAATCATCAAATCACTGCTTATTTTTCATATGACATCTTTAATTGACTATATAGTCAGGCCTATTGAGTGAATTTTGAATCAGTACTCCTTTGACCTAAATGACTTGTTGAACTTGTTCCTCAGAGTTTATAGTAGTTTGATGCGTTTTTATGTTAAATGTCTGTCTTCTGATCTATAAATGACTAAAAACAATGATATACACATAAACAAAAACAGTAAGATCTTAAATCCTTCAGAGATAGTAAACGTGTTTTCACAAACAACGTTTTGCCTTTTTTTAGTTCATTAACTGCCAGAACATGCGTTGAAATATGGGATATTTCGCCCCCTGCTGGTTGATGATGTGACGTTTGTAAAAATATTGATTAACTCTTGAACAGATCTTGGCTATCGATAGCAAACGCAGAGCTTTGAACTAGTATGCGTCCATTCCAGGTTTATTCAGTCTGTGCTTTATGTTCCTGTCATCTAAAGGTTTCAGGTCATTAAGCAAATATTTGGATCAAACAAAAATAAAGGGAACAAAATACAAAAAAAACAAACAAACAAACAAACAAATGGAATTATAAAGTCAAGTCAATTCAAAAATACTTTATTGATCCAAAAGGGAAATTAAATGTTGTAACTCATATCACTCAAGGCCGTCCTCTTTTTTTTCCTCATCAATCCACGGATCATTTTCCAGGCAACAATATTATTGCTCTAATCTATTATATTTCTTCAGATCAAGATGTTTGAAGAAGTTTCAGCGCACTTCATGGTTTTCTGCTATTTGAGTGATTTCTTGATTCTGCACTCTTAAAACAGCTTTTTTTTCCCATTTTTTTTTTTGAAAACATTTTCAGCATAACCATCACAACATCTGTTCCACATGTTGAGCTGTTCTGTTTAACCATCTGGGTATAGAATGAGTTAAACTTCTTGGACGTCTGGAGTTTTATAACTTTCTACCCTAACATTTTACTGCAGGAAGTACATCGGGTGAAAATGCATTTGAGAAAATGTGTGTAAAACGTTGTCAATATTACGTTAATGTAAAAAAAACAAAAAAACACAATTTTGTAATTGCGCCGCTTCCGTTCAATTTGAAAAGTAATTAGAATCACACGGAATAAGTTGATGATCGGTCATTTTAAAAAATCCTCACCTTCTAGCTACTTCCCATCCATCATCTTGTTCTTCGTGGTTCGCACCAGTAGCTACATCCGGTTGTTAATCATGTGACTCATGTGATGAGAATTTTTTTTCCTTTTCAGTTTGGCAAAATAAAGCCAAAAAACACCTTATCCTAGTGAAAAATGTGTTATTGGTCACAACTTTTTTTTAACATTTGCATGTTTTTATTCAGCCAATTTATTTTCAAAAAGCCAAATTGCACAAATTTTCCCAATGGAAACACAGCTCTATACACATTGTGTTGGATTTGGACTCTGTTTGTGTTGATATTAACATTTGTAGTAATGTGTACTGGGTGTGGTGAATGAAACAGGATTTAATGTTCCCATTTTCACACAGGTCTCAGTTGGCTTTGGTAGGTATTCTCGATAAAATAAACTAAGTGACTCGAAATTTGATAATAAACAGTAAACTATATATTGGTTATAATATTTGGTATCATAACCAAAATATCACCCAAAAAAACCCCAAAAAACTCAATGTTTTGTTTTTACTTTCCATCTTTATGAATCCTCTTCAAACACATTGTACAAAAAAAATGTTCATTTTCATCTACATATTTATTTAAACTTGTCCCAGATGTTATTTCTTCAATGAAGTGCATCAAAATGTTCTGCTAAAGACACGCCTCCCTCTTCCCACCTCCTCCCCCAACCAGATGCTGGATGCTTCCATGTGGAGCAGCCGCTGTCCAAACACCACACAGATGTAGAACTGAATTTAATGAGATTCCTGAAAGGTTATTGGCAGATCGATGAAGAGTCTACTCGGTCCTTGTCACCAGGTCACATGACAGTTTGGTCTGAAGCATCGCAGCTCCTTCTTACGACATGATACTGTGAAGACATTAGTGCTAAATACCATGTTGATGATAGCGTACGGCGTCTTTGATCAAATTACGAGCGTCTCGAGAGGAGAGGCGCTGAACGGGTCGATGACGGCCTCCGGCCCCCAGCACCCGGCCCCCGACTCCATTACTTCTACCGCTTCTATCGCACGAACGGCGCAGCATTCACAAAAAGACATGGAAATCAAAATGAAAACAAACATAAAAACTCATCTGGAAGGACATAGAAATGCATTAAAGTAGTGGATAAAAAGAAACTTAAAAAGATAAATGAATGTTGCTGACAGCTGGGAGAAACTCAGGCTTCTTTGTCCAGGACAGCTTTCACATCAGCAAACACCTGGAGGGACAGGAAACAAAAGGGTGGGGCTTAGTTTCACTCTGTGGTTTAAAAAAAAAAAATGAAAGAAAAACAAACACCGTCTCCATTCACTCCATTTCAGCATTTCCACATTTTTGCCACGTTGCAACAGCAAAATTTAAGTTGAAGTGGAAGATTAATGATGTGTGGTTTTTACATTTGATTTACTGTACATATACAAATCTGGAAAGTGTGGCAGGCCTCTAAATCAGGGTTCCTCAAACTTTTCCAGACTGAGAATTAAACACATTTAACAAACACTCTCGGACGGCCGAACTGGAAAACCCCCACAAATAACAACATCTTAATAAATACAACCTGAAATGACAGTTTTAGTCTCAAGTCACTTATTGTCGTCTTTGTTAGAAAGTTAATGCTGTTCAGAAGATGGCCACGACAAAACCATGAACAAGTCAACTCGTTTTGAGTTATTTACAAACTCTGAAAGTGTGGATTCTAAACTCTCCAATGATAGCAAGTCAAAAAACAAAGTTGTTCTTTACTACAGCTCCTGTGTGCATTAAGAACATTTAGGGTATTTGTAATTCAGAAGCACAACAAGAAGAAAAATCGACTTGAGTTGCACTGGCAGAAACAAAAATAACAAAAGTTGTTGATGTGTGAGCAGAGCACTATCTACAAGCAAAGTTGTAAAAAACAAAGAAAAGTTCTGATCAACCAAGTCTGCAGTCCGACAGTTCATGGCAAAGAACCGTTCAAAAGAGTCAAATCACTAGTGAACATCAACACTTGGCTTCTTCTGGTCATATAACTAATCCTGGTATTGTTTTCCCTCCACCAGTGTCTTCAGTTTTTCTTTTTGAGCGATACAATTTTATCCATTATCATTTTTAAAAACGGTCTTTTGTTAAGCTAACTTTGAGCTTAATTAAAAGATTAAGCTCAGATCTTAATCTACCTTGCGGGCCACTAGGGGGCGCCCGCGGGTCACGGTTAGAGAAAGACACTTCTGAATTAAACCCCAAAAGGCTTCAGATATCACCTAAAAGAGATCAGGGGTTCCCAAGAGGACCGGCAACCTGCACGTTTTAGTTCTCCCCCTGGTAGAACCAACAACCTTTCCAGAATGTCAATATTCTTCTCAGGTCTTCTAACGAGCCGTCATTTGATTCAGATGTGTTAAACCAGGGAGAGAACTAAAACATGCAGGATGCCGGCCCTCCAGGACCCACTGCTCCCCCCTGCTGAGATGATTGATAAAGAACCAGCATGATGGAGACAGTGGAGGCAGGAGTTCCTGTACCAGCTGTTCTTTTCACTACAAAGCAAAACAAAATAAAATCATATTTAAAATAATGATGAGTTTGGAAAGCATCAGAGAAGCTGGAGAGAGGGACATGTTCACTGTGAAAGAGCCGTAGAGTAATTTATCTCACTGTCGAGAGAGTCCTCAGAAAGCATCCAAGATTTAGTCAACAACTCCACAAATCTGGCCTTCATGAAGGTACGGAAAGAAGAAACCTGCAAAAAGTTTGGTTTGCAGCTCACAATACAAAGGTGTGCCACACTTTTCAGATTTGTATTTGCGGAAAATGTTGAAAACCTTGAATCAGTTTCCTTCATGCCGTCTCCTTCCTTAAATAACGTTTTTTCTTTTGCCAAAAAAAAATCACCTTAAGCCCAATATTTTAGGAAAGTGACGGTCAAAAAAGACAAAATGTGGAAATGTTTCAGCGGGCTTTAAGAATGGCGAAACGGAAAAGTGACGAGCCGTATCGAGGCGCGGCGTTTCCTCACCTCGTCCATGGAGCGGGAGGCGTCGATGGTGCGCACCTTGCCATGTTTCTGGTATTGCTCGATGATTGGTCGCGTAGAGTTCAGGTAGGTTTGGATTCTGCGTAGAAAGAAGAAGAAGAAGAAGAAGAAACGACAGCTGGTAATCGGGGTCGGGCCGCACAGGGGACTCGAACGAGACGTAAATCAGGCCAGCGACATACGCAGGTATCCAGTCGGACAGTTAAATAGGCCAGAGCAATCAGACATGCTGGATTTTAGTTGGACTTCTTCACACAGAAACAAATCAAACAAGCATGCATTCAGCACTCAGCAGACGTCTCACCTTTTCTCCAGGCTCTCTCTGTTGTCATCTGTCCGTCCGCTGCTCTTCCCTCTCTCTAAACATCTGTCGATGCAAACCTGCGCACATATCACATCTTCGTATTTTGTGTGTTGGACTAAAATAAACCGGTTGTGGGTTCAGATGCTCAGTTCGGTGGTGTACCTCGTTGCTGCAGTCAAAGAAAAGCACAAACTTGACGTCTGCTTTGCCGTCCATGACCTGGTTCCAGCCCTGCAGGTTGTCCTCGTTACGAGGGAAGCCATCGATTAGGAAATAGCTCTTGGTCTGGTCTTTGGTCATCGTCTCTTCCATGGACTAAACGGGGGATAAACCACAAATATTGGCAACAGCTGCACGTTACAAAATGGGCACAAAACTTTGTCAACATGCCGCTAATGTCGCAGAAACACAACTTTGCAATTGTGATGTTTCCATTCAATACAAAACATGATTAAAATCCCAAGATAAGATTTTTCATGCAACAAGTCATTAAAAAACACGCCACCATCCTCCAGCTACTTCCTGTGGTTGTCTTCTTCATAGTTTGCGTCAGCGGTAACATTCAGTTGTTGATCATGTGACTCCTGTGATTTGGAAAAAGTGTTTCCGATGCAGTTTTGTGAAATAAACCCATTTCGATATGGTCAAAATTCACATGTTTTCACTGTAAAATGATATGGTCAAAAAACAGAGTTATAGACTTAATTTGAGTAAATATTAACACATCTAGTTCAGCACACGGTAATCAGGCCTGGGCTTTGGCTTTTAACATTATCACACAGGTTTGGGTTGGTTTGTGCAGCTTTTCCGAATGGAACAAATAGAATAATTCAAAATTGTACCACACACAGTAAAATGCATGTGGGTATCATAACCAAAATACGACGAATGAAGCACATTTATTTTCAAAATGTCAAATTTTGCGATTACGTGGTGACTGGAAACGCAGCAGGTTTGCATGACTGGTACAAACAAAGTTGGAGCGGCTCACAGAGCAGCTGTGAAAACCTTGGACAGAAAAACAGATGTTCACAAAAGAAGCAGAATAAATGACCTGCTGGCAGCAATGGAGCAGCTGCAGGAATGTTTATTATGACACACTGGCTTTCTTTCATTGCACTAATAAAAATAACATTTTGAAATAAACTGCTGAGTCATCTCCCTAACCTCCTTAAGGGCTTGAAATGTTTTTTTTTTTTTTCCAGATTGAGTCCGTCCGACTCAAACTGAGTGGAGTGCTCCGTCTGGCGGGCCGGCTCTGATTGGCTGAGCCTTCCTTCTCTGTTTTCACCTGAACCGCTGTCAGTTTTCCATCTTCATAGGTGTGATGGTGGGTTAAAACCCATCTATGATGCAGGTCTGGTGACAGAAGTTGATGTTTGGAAGAACACGCTGTTGAAGTGTACATCGCTTTTTTAATGTGCCTCTGTGCTGAATGGTACTGGGATCAGTGGTGTGAGTGTCTCTTAGCATGACACAGTCATCTAGTTTTGAGGATGACTCCAAAAACTAGATAAACCAGTAGTTACCTAGTTTTTGAAATGTCATTTTGTTCAAATTTGCTTTGTTTCTATCATTTGAAGCACTTTGGGATTTCTATCTTGAAAGGTGCTGCATTCATAAAAGTTTTACTTCAATAAAGTTTTACTCCGTGACCAGCCATACACATTTGTCTAACTATACAGTAAAAAGAAAAGAAATTTTAAAACAATGTGCCTGAAAGAAGAAAATTAATTTTCATTTGAAAACCACTGAAAAAAAAAAAAAAAAGAGAGATGGGTCTCTGTGTCACAAAGAATCTGTACCCCAGAGAAACAGTCAGAAGATCTTAGGAACTCTAATCAGATCAAAAAAATGTTAAATAAAAATTAAAAAAGAAAAAAAGGCTTCAGTGACATTTATTATAAAGGAACTTAAAGGGAGTACCACTAATTTTGCCACCTCATTTTGAGATAAACTAGAAAAAAAACAAACATAGAAAGTTGAAAACTTTCAACTTAAACTCAAGAGATTTTGGGTAGGAATGTACATCTTTTGTTGTGCTCTCTACAATGGCCCTAATAATCCATCATATTTCCTTCAGTCACACTAAATGTTTTTTAAAAAGCGTTTACTGCATTAATAAAAGTAATCGACTAATGATAAGCCTGGCCCTGACGAAGTCGTGTGCAGACGTCGTATGCTTCTGCATACAACTTCATCTAAGTTGTAGGCAACGTGTAAGCAGAACCTGGACGTGATGCGTACCTGTCTGAGTAAGCTGATGGTGATCTCCACCGGGACGATTTTGCCTTCTTTGATATAGTTATCGATGAGCTGTCCAAACTCGGACCCTTCTCTACTCCGCTCTGCCCTCAGCAAATCTCCAGCTGACAAATGAGTGTAGTTGTAGGCCTGAAACACACACACACACACACCGAGAAAACGATAGAATTTTCAACTGATGTTCAACTGACGTGTTCGTCGTGTTAAAACACGACGAACACGTGCAATTCTTGCTCCATTTTTATCCAAACAAACGATGAGTGCTTTATCAGACTGTAAGCGTGCAGCTCGGGAAAAAGTCGCCCGTTTGTGCCCTGAATGAAAGGAGCTTCTGTCATTCAGGTCTGACTGCTGCTCTGGCAACGTGGCAGCCAACACCCAATCATGCTGGTTCAAAGTCTCCAGCATAAACCCTGGCTACCGAACGTCTCGCATGTATGCCACTTGGGAATGCTTTTAGCAAGAAACCGGTTTTACAGTGAAACACAAACAGCGGGAGGACAGAAAAAAAGATGCAAAGCTGACAGATGGAAACTGGTTTTTCTTCTAAAACCGGTCTGCAAACAAAGTCTTCTTGAAGGTGATATGCTCATGTTATTGAAAGTGGCTATCAGATATGATTCTATAGAATATTTGGCTGCTCTTTAATTCATTTTACATTCCACTTTGAGGTTATTTTGGCTGAGAAATAAATTTGGATCTAATGAATTAGGAGCTAATAAATCCCAGAAATACAACGCCCAACTGGACTGAACTGAATGATTGTAAAACAAGAGTGTGAAGGGATTCATGTGAGAACATTTGGAGCGGAAAAAGCCAACGAGGTGGATTAGCAGAGCCAGCCAAAAAGTGACGCCGCCGTCCAGGAGACGCTGCTATGGATGGAATACCGTCTCTGCTTCCCAGAGACTGAGCCATTAGCAAGTCAGGACAGCCGTCAGACCGTCATACAGCATCAGTCTTCAGTCAGAGTCCTCAACAGCTTTGTTGCAGGACTGACTGCTACAAGAAATCCTTACACAGCATCAGCAGTGCTTTGTAAGATACTTGCATGAAACGATTTGTGGCTTTTGGGACAGATAAAGTGTTTTTTAACTGAACTGGGATTTCTGAAAGATAAATCGATTGACATAAATAATCTGTAAAACATGGCGGAGGCTGGATCATGGAGGTTTTAATTCACTTTTCATTAACGCCTAACAGGTGCCTGGTTAGCTTTTTATTATTATTTTTTTTGTTCCTTCTGAATAATAACCACACAGCAGCAATAGAGTCACTGAAACGTAAAAACAGCCAGAGAGAAAGATTTTTTTTTAAAATGAGCAAAGACAATTTTGACTCTAAAGCTCGCTAGTAGCTAGCCAGCCAGTAAGGTAACCCCTTTACCTCGTGGATTGATCTATTTTTGCATATTTCAACAACTTACTGGTCATGTTTCACGTTTCCAGGAGAGAAAAATACACAGAGAAGAGGCTGAAGCTTTAAGCTCGGTACAGTGAAGTCCATCTTGTGAGTAAATCAATAGACGTTTGCTCACACGTGTATTTCTGTTTGATGGAGGTGGGGGGGGCCGGGGCCCTCCAGACTGGCTCTGGTTGTTACATAACCGCAGCAGCACAGACCAGGCGGTGGGAAGGACCCAACATCCTGCCGGCTCCGTTTGCTCTACGTCATGTTGGCTTCGCTCATTCATTCAGCTGTTTGCTGTGGATAAACCTGGCGCTGAATGGGAGGCTCGTGTTGGTCTCATTAAACTCTTCAGTTGTTCCAGGTTCTGTTTGTTTATAAGCGCCATAGCATCAGAGCAGAAACGAAGCTAACTAGCTAGCTAACATTTACTTTTAGAGGACAAGCGGAAGTCGATAACAAAAAAAAAAAAAAAAAAAAAAAAAAAAAGACATGGTTACCACACCGTTAATAAAGACGTAATATTGAGTCAAAGCGCTCAAAGCTTCTCGTGTCACCGAGCTACACCGTCGCAACGGAAGTCGCCAGATTTCATTGTCTTTCCTCCATCATTACCTCCACTATTTTGGAGCACTGCGTCCCTTTGCCGGCGCCGGGCCCGCCCAGGACGAAGATAACCTTCGGCTTCATGATGCGCGACACCCGCTTCAACAAGCTCCGCGACGCGTTACCGAGCAGGCGGCCCAACATAAACCAGCACCGAGCGAGCGGGGAAGCGGCGCCGCGGTGACCGGTGAATGCGTGTCAGTTATGTCTGTAGGTGGAAGAATAGCACGGCTTCCACTTCCGCTGTTGACTTCATCCACCAATGAGGTTTCCCCCGCACGCTGCGTCAGGCAGAGTCGTGGCCACGCCCTCTCAGTGCACTTGTTATTTTTTTCAATGCAGAGGTCGGGTGACGCCCCTCCCTCCCTCCCTCGCTTTCGCCCTCTCTCTCTCTCTCTCTCTCTCTCTCTCTCCCTCTCTCTCGCTTCCTCCCTCCGCTGCCTCTACAGCATCAGCACCTCCAAACCGTACAAGGCGACCCGCCGCTGGGAAGAGGATGCTCTCCGCTCCGTTATGATCCACAGCCTAGCGATGAGGCGGCTAACCGAGGGGCTGATGGTACGCTTTTATCACGTCCGTTCCGCCTCGCTGCCTCCATTCATGATGCACCATTCATGGGTCTCCGCGGATGGAAGCGCTCTGCGAGGAAAGCACTAAAACATCCCCCGCTGGCTCCGCCTTTACGAGCTCGCCTTTTCGCATCTTCTGTTTCCATGTAGGTCAGAGCGATGAAGACCCCGATTTTGGCTTCCGAGGGCGCCGCGTGAATTTCGGGCAAATCCGAGGAAAGCCGAGCGAACAAAAGGCATCCCAGCCCTCATCCTCCTCCTCCTCCTCTGACGCACCTGGCTGCCCTGTCGCCACTTGACATGACAGCGCAGAGCCGGCAGCAGGGCAGCAGGATCAAGGGGCACCGACGTGCAGCCGGACTTGCGGACTCGACCAGGAGCGGGGGACGCTCGGCGGAGCGGAAGCAGCAGCCCAGGGGAAGCCGGATTGCAGTTTCTGGGGACGAGCGCCAAGGGCAGTGCGGCAGTCAGCAGACAGACCGGGGGGAGGAGGCTGCGGAGATCTGTGATATACTCTCCCCAGAAACCCCTCTCTTCACCATCCTGGAGATATGATGGTGGATGTTTGTATGCTTGATCTGTGGTGACTGTGGCACTCCCCAATCATCATCTCCACTCTTCCTACCCAACCAATCACTGGTGATGTGCAATTAAAAGCTTAGGTCTGCTCTCCAGGCACGGGTGGAGCCCTGAGGGGGACCGATGAGCATACTGGCCAGGCATCACTTGGTCCCTCCTTCTCTGTTTTTGCTCCTTCTGCTTGTCGCCTGTACTATGGGCTGCCTTCAAAGCATCGCCTGCAAGCCCCGCATCAGGCGGGAGAACATCGTGGTGTATGAGGTGTCTGCCTCTATTGACCAGTGTCCTACAATCATAGAGGAGAACTCACCGATTGTGCTCCGTTATAAGACACCCTACTTCAGGGCCTCAGCAGGAGTTGTGATGCCGCCGGTGCCCCGCAATGAGACCTGGGTGGTGGGCTGGATCCAAGCCTGTACCCAGATGGAATTCTACAACACCTATGGTGATATTGGCATGTGAGGAGAAGACGCCACCTGGCTTTTTTCGTGGCATCTTCACTCAGGCAAAGTAAGTTTCACCTTTCTGTGTCCTGTCTTGGCGCAGGTCTAGCTGGGAGCTACCAGAGCTGCGAGAGGGCCGGGTGAAGGCCATCAGCGACTCGGATGGCGTCAGCTACCCTTGGTATGGCAACACCACGGAGACGGTGACCCTGACCGGCCCCACGTCCAAACCATCTCGGCTGACGGTCAGCATGAATGACAACTTCTACCCCAGCGTGACCTGGGCAGTCCCCATCAGCAATAGCAACACCCCGATGCTGACCCACATCACCCGGGACCAGAGCTTCATCACCTGGCTGGTGGCCATGAACTCTGTCACCAAGGTAGGAGCAGACCGCAGCAAACTCTCTGTCTGTTCTCACATCATTTTGCTTCGGTTTCACGTGCGTCCATCAACATTTTTGTGTGAGCTGTTAATGCAGAACACTGTCTGTGCATCCAGACTCTGTATTTCACACAGACAGGCTGCGATGGTATCAGCTCCTCTTGCACTTTTCTCTTTTGGTGTAAAGTTACAAATGACTGAGTTATGGCCAATGGAAAGCCCCTGCAGTGGTCATTAAACTCAGTCAGGCTGCAGCCTAAGATTTTAGTCAGGCCTGTTTTCTGTTGAGTTGCAAGCTTGTTCAGCTTCTCTCTGGACAGATTATCATAGTTTAAGGCCAGCGGTGCTCAGCTCCAGTCCTGCTCCCAGCCATTTAGTCAAAAGGCTGAATTCCAGTTCAGTTCTGCAAAGACCTGGTAATGGTGAGTTCATTTGATCCACCTGTGTTAGAGAAGGTATGCGTCTAAAAGTTGCAGGATCTCCAGGACTTGGACATGTAATAGATAACATAATGCAACTTCAAGACCATCATAATTCCCATTATTGAAGGAGTATTCCTGCCATACCGAGTACATCCTTCTTGTCTTCTCTAGGAGCGCATTGTGTTGCAGACGGTGCGGTGGAGGATGCGGGTCGACATCGCCGTGGATCCGGACATGCCACTCGGTTCCAGGGCCTCACTTGTTGGTCGACCGTACCAGGAGCAGCCGCACATCCTCAACTACCAGGAGCCCATTCCTCCCAACGCTCTGGGAAGGCCGAACGCCAACGACGCCCAAGTGCTGATGTGGAGGCCGCGGAGAGGGGCACCACTTGTGGTCATACCGCCAAAATAGGAGGGGGTGAAATCTCTGCACAGACAAACGCATAGGTGCTCCCTTTAAGGAAAAAGGGAGGGCGGAGTGGTCTCAGTGCCCGCTGGTGTCCTTGCAGGTCCTAATTTCTAAAGGACTGAAGTGGACTGTTACCTTAAGCCAAAGCGAAGGTTGAATCTTGAATCTGACACAGCAGTCAGAGGAAAACACCACAGTTTGTCCTGCAGGACCTTGAGCGACATCAAGGCTTGTCTAAACCCCGCCGCCCCCCGATAAGTTTGGAACTGCATATTTATCTCTGCCTGCATTTTAGCAAAATACAAACCCAGTTTTTAGACGTACCACAGAGGTATTAGTCAACAACAAGAACTGTATCCCGCATCCTTATGTAGACCTTATTGCATGAGATTGAGGAGACTGAAAAAAAAATAAGAAAAAGAAAAAAAAAACTGTTCTTATTTTGTATAACTTGATACCTGAAGACATTTTGATTGACAAGTCAGCCAAAATACGATGCGGGCTGGTTTGACCTCGTCGGTGCCAACAAAGGCCTTCAGCACAACCCAGTACAGCTATTAAAGGATGTACTCAGATAAGTTCAAGGAATCTTAAGTATTATATGAGTCTTTTTAGGCTTAAGGTAAAACCCATGCATCCATCAGATTGTATTGAGAGCACCCACGTGGAAGGGGAACACTACTGCTACTGTTTTCACAGGAGTCCTCCATCACTTCTGCCATATTTTCGCCTCTTTTGTGCAGCTGATATACTGTATTTCAATGGGTGTCGGATGGCTTTAAAGATGAGCTGGATCTCTTCATGCATTAAACAAGAAAACATTTTTTTAAAAAAGCAATGCCAGACAAGCTTATAAGTACAGTGTAAATGATTTGGAATACTGCCAATAAGGCACACTGACACTTACTGTATCTGGAGGTGTCCACCAACCAGAGTGGCACTAATAAAGTCATGTCACAGATAAAGTTACTCCAGTAATGGATTGTATATGTATTCTTAGTAGTTTTCTTGGTCTGGAATTACACCAAGACTACTTCTAAGAAGTCGCTCTTCTGCCCCCTCCCTCCTTGGCAGTCCTGTAAGAGTAATATTTTTTATGAACATGAATTTAAGAAAAGAACATGCTTCAGAGACTTGCGACATTTATTTGCTACACATGAATGCTCATGTCATTTTTTTTTTTCTCTCCTCACTTCTCCACCTACAGAGGGCAAACTGTATCAGATTTTGAGAAACAAATAAATGATAAAAATGATTATTTATATATGTGACGATTTAAATAAAACTGGAAATGAATACATCCATGCATATTTACTCAAGCGGGTCAATAATTTAAATGTCAAAATTAAATTTGAATTAATTTAATGTTTCAATCGTATGCAAACATGTGCAAGTCATGCTTTATTTAGTCATGTCAGCAGCAGTGCAGCAACTGCCACTGAATTGTTAAATAGACACTGGCATTTGATTGGTTGACTGGAGAGCAGTGTAAGCCCCGCCCACTGACTTTGGTAATTCATGACATGCTGCTGCATTAAACTGCATTTATAGAATCTTAATTAAACTTTTGGCCTTCCACGATTCATCCTCCTGTAATCCACACACTAAAATATGACATAATATTTTAGTTGGTAATCACAGTAAGATTATGTGTTACTGTTTTATGTCAGAGCCAGTTACAAATAGCAAAAAAACTAAACGAAAAATAAGTATAAATTTTGCTTCCAGATAATTCAAGAATCATGTATCTAGGTAAAAATGAAGCTACAGTACTTTAAAACTATATGCACACATTATGTGTGCATATAGGGGGCTACAAAATGGGCTACAAAAAGCATATGACAATACTGAATATGCTTATTTAATACTTTTAAAAGATATCATCACAGATGCTATTATTTCAGAAATTCAAGTCACAAAATGTTGAGGTCTTATTATATAGATTCCTTTTGCAGAGTGTGACGTATTCTAAGCGTTTAGTTCTGTTCATTTTGAGTGATTATGGATTACAGAAACTGAAACCCTTCCGTCTCTCATTTTACAGGCCAAAATGTTTTGTTTTGACCATATTATAGTCCACACGAATGAGAAAACCTGCTGACTAAAGGCAGCTGTCCAGCAGGAGCTCACCGAGCAAGCTGACTGTTCACATGGTACTTTACTGAAGCATGTGTGGTGTTTCCTGAACACCTCAGCAGAACCACAGTCTGATTGCCTCCCCTCAGTCTACTGATGCACTGGTTCAATAATTAGGATCTATTGTTATACTGTATCTTGTCTTATGTAACAACTGATTTTTGTGGTTTTTGTTACAATGCTATAAGCCGCTATCATCAAAATGAACTGAAATTAAAGTTTGAAATTAGGGCCGCACTGATAAATCGGCTGGACGATAAATCGGATTTCCTTAATTTTGAGAGATGGCGATGGGCCGATATTTACATAAGTAATGGCTCTAATATACGTCTGCAAAATCTGAAAGTCAACTTCTGCCTTCTCTTGCCCTAAGATGAGAGACGACTGACTGAAAGACACACCATGCTTTAACTTGGTTACATTTGCGCATGTGTGGTTAACAAGTTACCCCACTGTTGCCCACTTAGCAACCTTATTGCTACTTTTAGCAACTTTTCAGACAAATCTGTACGACCAAATTCGGAATGAGCAGCTCAGACGTTTTAAAGATCTGTGATCTGCCAGGAAACTGTAACTGGTGCACCCTAGACATTAAAATATAAGAAAAGGGTCTGTTTTTTTATGTGAACGCTCTATAAGTAGGAAAACATATCAATATTCTGTTGTCTTTTCAGGCAAAAGACAACAGAATCTGTGATCGGCCAGAAAGCTGCAATCGACTCACTCCTACTAGAAACATATCACTCTGTGAGGAATCTGTTAAGAAATTGAACTTTGTTTTGTTTTTTTCTGAAAAAGTTAAGATCGGGTGTTTGTTTGCTTGTTTTATTTTTTGTTCTTAAAAGGCTTTAACTTGGTGTCCCACCCCCAGATTAGCAGCGGGCGCTCTTTACCAAACATTCTGTTGACGGCCCTGCCACCTTCCCCTCCTTGTTTTCCTGGTCGTGGTCCGTCCATCGGCTCGACCTGACAGCTTTCCAAGGTCCTGCCTGCCACTCCACACACGTTGTCACATGACTCATCCTCCATCTGTGCTTCTCTCCAGGTTCACGCCTCACCTTCCTCTCCCACTGCACTTTTTCCGCTCCTCCTCGCCTTTTCTTTCCATCACGAAATGCACAACGCAGAACACGATGAGGCCGTCGAAAACAGTCCGAGATCGAACCGGGCACGGTAATTTGGTGTCTCTGCTTTTGTCACAGCACCTCGGCTTACTCAGCCATCTGTTGCTATAGAGACCGGTTTGGTTTTCCAGAGTGAAGCGCAACTGGAAAGGAAGGGGAAAGAAAGAAAACAAAATGTTCAAAATATTCATGGGTGTGCCTTGCTCCTCTTCTCTTTTGTGAACGCATCAATGTGAGAGTGGACACAAGAACACACACACATACACACACACACACACACAGACCCCGTGTACGCTCCTTTGAAGTGCGTAAAAAAATCAATTAGAAGCATATTTTAATTCATTCATCCATAAAAGTCTTTATTTTGCATTTATAGAACGACAGAAGAAAATCTTTTTCAAATAAATACCAGAATGGTGAGCAGCAATGTCAGGGCAGTCATGTTGCTTTCATTACATTTATCTCATCTGGTATGAAAAAAATAAATAAATAAAACAGAACATCCAGCATCTCTTGGTGGAGGTAAACCCCTCCTCTTTGCAGCAAGGTTCCTCCTCCTCATCCCGCCACTAGGGGGAGCCTGCGCTCTCCCCATCTGACTCAGATACTGTCAGATATGATGCTCTGATTTAGGAAGACGCTCTTTCCCATTCCCATTCCCGAGTCACTAAAGTTACAAAAAAACTATTAAACAAACACAGCCCAAGTTCCCGTGACCGCAGACTGAACTGCTCTCTTCGTTTTCACAGCGTCACAGTGTGAACCACCTTATATTTCCTGCAAAGAAATGTGAGCCTCCGTGATTTCAGCTGAAGTGGCTCCACGACAACCAGAGCCGCTGCTCCTACTCTTCCTGCATCTTAAGCACGGGAGCACCAGAGCGGTGGTTACAGTTCACAGTCCATCGGTGCAGGAAGTAGAAGGGGTTGTGTGGAGGGGTGGAGGTCTGCCATCCCATCCATCAGCTCGCTCCCTGACTACACTTTGACAGCGCCATTGGCGGGCTTGCCCTGGTAGCCGTAAAGAAACGTGGCAGCAATCACCAGCGTCGCTCCCAGGAAAAACACCCTGGGGGAGCAGAGAGACAGAGAGGAGAGATTTATACGAATCCAACACACAAACGGCGACTCGCTAGGCTCGTTTCATGTCGCCACGGTTACCCCGTGGGATGGAAGTCGTTCAGGAGGAAGTACGAGATGAGGGTGGACACGATGATGGACACGGAGGTGGCGAATCCTTTGAGGATGTTGTCGGCGTACTTTATCACCACGGCGACGACCAGTCCGCCCACAGCCTGCAACACAAAGTTTGAAAGTCTGAAAATTTTTCACGTGATCAGTAAAAAAAAATCAGTAAAACCACAAATACTTTCACTTCATAAATGACCCTGAATAGCAATAGTAATAAAAACATTTTTTTAAATGATTTGATATAAAAAAAATTTTAAAAACCTGGCCTACAGCAGGAAGAAGAAGTGAAAGCATAAATTATTTTTGCTTACTTTGACTTTTAATTTCATCAGACACCACTGATCTTATTTTGTGTTGTACGATGCTTTCTGAACGATTCATTGTTGAAAATGAGAATTTCTCCTCAATCAACCTACCTAGCTAAATAAAGGTGAAATGAAATAAACAACATAAAAAGTGCAGCAGAAGTTTCCACACCCTGTTTTTGTCGAGTGACGACCATAATTTTCATTTTATTTTACAAGACAGATTGAAATGAAAGGTTTCCAAGTTGTGCAGTAGGCTGTGTCCAGCCCTCCTTCTTTTGACACTCTTAAATAATCTCAGTACAAATCCAAATGTGAAGGCCTCAGAGGTTCATTAGTGAACTTTATAGAACCAATGGAGGCGAGAGGTTAAGTAAAAAAATGAAATGAAAAGCTTTTTATTTTTAAAAGAGCTTTAAAAAAAAAAAACATCCATAATTCTACTTCCTTTGACCATGTGTGAGTCTGAGACAAAATCCTATTAAAATACAGTGGTCTGTGACTGTAATGTGATGAAATGTGAGGGGTGTGAATACTACCTGCATGGAGCTGTGTATGTTTCCTACAAACTATTTAGAATGAAATAAAAGTCAAAGTCGAGTTAAGAACTGTGTCCTTTTTCTTCCAGTTTCAACCCGTTTTTTTCTTGTGGAAATGAAAAGGTAAAATCGGAGATTCCAAACGGAATCAAAGCGAGCCAACCTGCAGGACAACAACCGTCCAGGTGATGGCGCTGTAGCCCTGAAACATCCCGGACTGTCTCACCCTCTGGCCGTCGTACACCATCATTCCTAAAAAGCCCAACAGGAAGCTAAAGAAACCTGGAAGAAGAGAAAAAACAAACAAAAAAACATGACACAAATACTATGCTAACGATGCTAATGCTAACCACAATAATGAATACCTTGATGATTCTCAACAGCAGGAAATATACAAGCAAACATCCACCTTTTGCTTTAATACATTTTGCCATTACCTTTGTTATTGACTGTAGACTTATGTTTCACTAAAGAAAGAAAGAAATACTGCTCTTCTCACATGTGAGGATTTAATTATACCCATTATCAGCTGAAAAGGAGAACATTGGAAAGATGAAAGATGACAGCTGCTGTGCATGAAAAACCTGTTTCTGTGGCACACCTAACACTGGTACTGACTGCCGGGGGGCCAAAGAGGAGCAGCTGTACAAAGGCTTTTTCAGGAAACCTGACCGCAAGCAGGCAATCGAAAAATGCTACCAATGAAAGCAACTGGAGGGAAACTGGGGGATGCAGAACAACAACCTTTACAGGATCATCAAGAAATAGTGACTTGGTGTCTTTAAAGGTGCAGTATTGTGTTTTTCAGCAACATAATAGTATTTTATAGCACCAATACAACAACTATGTTACCTTTAGAACTGTATATATCAAATGTGACTTAAAAGACATTTGACTTTGTAATTCATTGTGATGCCACCGTTAGCTTGTTTTTGGTACGAAATTCGGACTCTGGTCCCAGGTTTAGAAATTTAATACACAAATAAAAATAAATAAAGGAATTTATGTGATATGCAGATATGTCTGCGACAGACTGGCGACCTGTCCAGGGTGACCCCACCTCTTGCCTGGAACGCTAGCTGGAGATAGGCACCAGCACCCCCCACCCCCAGCACCCCACTAGGTACAAGGGTGTTGGATGGATGGATGGATGGATGGATGGATGGATGGATGGATGGATGGATGGATGGATATATACATTAAAAAACTGTGTGTAAATAATTTGAGGTGAAGCTGAATTAGGAGCAGCTTGAGTTCAGCCTACACCTGGAAATTGGGCCTCTGTCTCTTTGAAAGCTCCTTTTAACTACATGGCTCCTCTATTAACTCCTTAGCAACATTTTTACCAGTGTTTCACCGAGAAGTAGCTCTTATAATGAGCTACATCCAGCAGGTGTTTGCTAATTCCTACTGGCTAGTCTGAAGGAGCCGAGTGTGGGCGTCACGGGAGAGGACTCCCGCTATGTTTTTGATGGTGGGATTCTATAATAACATGATCTAAAACTCAAAAAAAGTCTGTTACACATAATACTGTCCCTTTGTGGCCATTCATAACCACGATGTGAGGCTCAGAATCGTACCTAGCTGTATGTTGCGGACCCACACACTCTGCTTGGTCTCCTTTAGGATCTTCTCGAAGTAAACTCCAGCAAAACCGCTGGACATGCAGGCCATCAGCACCGCCACTACTCCAACCACCTGGGAGCCCGCAGTCAGAACCTTCTGCTCCCCTGTATAGTCGGTGGGCCACTGGGGAGGACGAACGCGGGTTAGATCAGATGATTAGGACACGTTGTGATCAGATGGCGAGAAAATAAGACAGGTTAGTGAAAAGAGACAGTTGAGTGTGCATTGTTGGGATCAGCTGACGTCAGCTCATGAATTTTATTTTCCTGTCCTACAGAAAGTACGCCTGGCGCCGTGCTTCAGTGTGTAGCTGTGCCTATTAAGGAACAGATGAAGCTATTGCTGCCATTAGGTTTGTGTATTCTACTCTTTTTTTCCCTCAGAACGTTTAGAGGACTTAGTACTTCATCTGTTTCTTGAACTTTGACATTGGTGGAGCTATTGCTGCCCATAACTTGGGTATGATCTCCTTTTCACTCCCAAAAAAGGGCACCTCTGACAGAGGATGTCTATAGATCAATTGACCATAAAATTGGAAAGTAAATCTTATTAATAGAAGCATGCAATTGCAAAAAAACAAAAGTTTTTTTGACAAATCATTTTAACCATAGAATGAGTTGGCTTTTCTCCCATATCAAAATTGGAGTATTTTGGAAAAACGCAACGGAAAAACTTTTTATTTGATTGTTGGTGTTGACCTCCATGGACAAAGCTCAGCTGGCTCCATCAAAGCTCATCACACAGTTCAGAAAACGTAGAGTTATTTTTACGACCATGTTGAATCCATTATCTGTAAAATCATAGACTACAATTTCCCCAATACGCTCCCAAGTAGGCGGGGCTTGTCGCTCCAGGGGAGATACTGACATCTTCCCTCATTGGCTGATAGATGAAGAGCACTGAATTGTGAACATATCTCATGTAACTGTTTGCATCCGTCGCTAACATGATTTTTAATGACTTATTGCGTGAACAAATGTATTTACGTGTGATTTTTGTTTTATTTCTTACGCAACGGAAACACCGCGATTGTGAAACTGTGTTTTTCTGGACCTCAGGTGGAGGCCGAACTTTGACTGAATTCAATTCTGGACCCGTTAGTCTCGCTGGCAACGTGCAGTGAGAGCACACTGGTTGTGAACGTTCGCCATGGAAACCAACTCGGCAGAATTCACTGGACCTGACTCACCTGCACCAGCGTGACTCCAGCCATGAGGCTCAGTAAGGAGAGCCACTGGTACAGACCCAGCCTCTTCCCCAGCATGGAGACGGAGAACAGAGCCGTGGTGAGGATCTTCAGCTGGTAGGTGACCTGCGTCCATCACAGATAAACAATATAAATGTACGGTTAGTTGTTTGTTTTTTTTCTTTTCAGAGCACTTGTTTTAGTCCTAACAGAATTATTTTGATAAAGAAAAGAATAAGTGCTTATTGTTTTTGAATGGATGTTAGTTTCATTTGTTAGAGTTAGCACAAGTTGTAAAAAAAAAAAAATGTAATTAAAAGTTTGTGCAGCCTTTTAGCATAAAAATGCTCTATTCAACTTGAAGTATTTACTTATATTTATGTTTTATTACACCGACCTCTTTCTTAAATATTTGCAGACCGACTAGCATAATAAAACCAGGGAGGACGCTTCACTCAACCACCTTATCTTAGCTTCACCTCACCTAGATCATTGCAGCACAGCTATGATCTAGTGACACAGTGGTGCTGGTGGCTGTTGTTGCTTTGAACCACAAGTAATTAGAGCTGGCAACATTTACCAGTTCAGCTACAGACTAGTCTAAACTGAATATCACTCCCATCAGGCATCATAATGAGGCACTTTGAAACTGGAAGGTATTTGCAATTTTCCCGGAAAGAATGTGTTGGAGAGCCACTGAACTCCCCAACTTCTGAGAAAAAATGCTAACCCACGGTCAGCCTGACCAATCACATCCATGTGTAACCTGATAGGTGGCTGCATCCAGGTTGGACAGGGCAACATAGAGCAGATTGTTCTGCAGCGTGTAGATCCCTGCAGGCACGGCCAGCTTCATGGTCTCCATGGGCTTCTTGACAATCTCCTCCTTCAGCAGCAGGTTCATCGCACGCAAACTGTATTCTGACAGAAGCAAAGAGAGACTTATTGGGTCCGTCCCACACAGTACAAGTATGATGGCTTGTTAGGGCCAGTGCAGATGGAAAAAAAAATGGAGGAGTAAATGTCGGGCTTAAAATATCTTTTGGAATTTTAATATTAACATTAGAATTTTTTGAAAAAAACCCCCAAAAAAACATAAAAATGTGAAAGGTTGAAAATTTGCTAGAAGAAAAAGTCAGAAATTCTTAGATTAATCTCAGAATTTTTTTTTAGAAAAGAAAAAAAAAACATTGGAAACTCCTGACTTTAAAAAGTTGAATATTTACTAGAAAAAGCAGAGATGTTTTGAGATTAGAGTCAGAATTGTTCTGGGAAAAAAAAACAAAGACATTTCTAAAAACATGGATATTTCTGAGTTTCAAAAATTGAAAATTTGCTCCAAAAAACTCAGAAATCTTTAGATTTATCTTAGCCAGGTTTGAACAAATTAAAAAGCAAGGACATTTCTGAGTTTGAAAAGTTGGACATTTGCTTGAAGAAAACTACATTTTGAGATTAATCTCTGCCATGTTGAAAACAATGACATTTGTGCAAACTTGATATCTGAATTTGAAAAGTCACACATTTTCAACTTTTGAAACTCCGAAATTCCCAAGTTTTTTTCTAAAAAATTCAAAGATTTTTTGGCCGAATTTTCTCCTTCTTTTTTTCTGTCTCTTAAATGCTCATTGTACGCCGTCGTAGATAAGGAACAGGGGAGCATTTGTGTATTACTGCATGAGCCGTAGGAGAAAGAACCCACTCACTGTTTTCCATGAAGACGAGGAAGGTACATATAATGATTTTAAGGAACTCAGCAGCCACTACAGCAGAGGAGGCCAGGTAGCGGGGGCCGTCCTCCTTCAGGGTCCGGGAATAGCGCATGGTGAGAACCAGTGATGTGGTCTGCAGCACCAGGACCCCCAGGGACAGATACTTTAACCGTGAGGATTGGGGTGTGGACGAAACCATGGTGGAGGACTCTTTGTCCGAGCTCTCAGCTGAAATTAGAGCCTTTAGGATGTTCAAAAATCAAAGTAAGATTATTTCAGCAGAAACAAATATCTAAGCTAAGCTAATATCTGAATAATTATGACATCAGTTTGTGTGCAAAAAGCTGTTTTAAAGGGCAGTATTATGGACTTCCAGGCACATTGTGCCATTGCGTAGTGCAATCAACTAACTAACTAATTCTACATACATATCAAATATAACTTAAAAGACATTTGACTGTGTAATTTAATGCCTTAAACTTGGGTCTCTGTCTCTTTAAATACTTCAGCTCTTTCTGGAAGCCATCACAACATGGCTCCTTTGTTAACCCTTTCAGAACCTTTTTTACCAGCGTTTTACTGAGAAGTAGCTGATATAATGAGCTCAGAAGATACACAGTTCCACCAGGTGTTTGCTAATTGCTGCCGGCTAGTCGGACGGTTCTGATGAGAAGCTTCATTTCCAAGGCGGAGCTAGGTCCACCCGGGCATTTTGCACAGCTGAACAGTTGCCATGGGAGATTAAAGGATTTCTCAAACATGCATGAAAAAAAATCAAAGCAACACTCCACTTACGTTTTTGATAAAGGAATAATACTATAACATCAAATAAAGCTAAAACAAAATACAAATTTTACATCATACTGCCCCTTTGAATACAAGGACCCACAAGTTCAATCACAGTAGCTCATGCTAGGTCAGGTAGCAACACACGTACATTTGTTGGCAATCTTTGGACAACTGCACAGACAGATACAATAATGTGTGTGTCTCAGACTGGAGTCACAATGGTGAAGTTACAGAGTAAAAATGTATTACCATCTTCATCTCTGCTACATCCTGGCTGTCTAGGGGCAAATATTCTTCGCTCTTCTGCGTCATATTTCCTGAAACTCCTCAATGGTTTTAGCTGAACTTCCTCCTTCCCTCGTCTCTCATTGTTGTGACCCGAGGTGTAGAACTTCCCATGCACAGAGCATGGCAGAGGAAGTCGACAGAGGCAGAACATCCACACCGAACCTGAGCAGGAACCTCATGTATAACCACAAGCACAAGCAGTGTCCAACGTTTGCTCTGCTGGTGGTGGGAGGAGCAGCAGTATGTTTCCTCTCTGAGGTTACTACCTCGCTCAAACTACCATCACTGCGACTGTGTACTTTCACTTCTACAGACTCCTCAAACAGAACTGACTTCCTACTTTCCTCTAAAGAGTCTAAAAGACAAAGTCCGCTCATCTGTTTCCTGAAACTGCAGGGTAATGTGTTTGCTGTTTCAGGTCTACGATAAAAGGAGGATTTAAAGCAAGTGAGGCGGAGCAAAGTCATTCTCCGCAAACATGAGGTGGGGGGCGTGTTCAACACACCAGCACACTGACGCTCTTATGTGTCAGCCGTGCAAAGCAGAGGGGAGCACGGCGGCACAGTCTTCCTCAGTATGACTCTGCCTGAGCGTGTGTGAGTGTGCATATCCCTCCTCAAACATAACACACCGTCTACGGTCTTTAAGAGAATGTTTGAGACACACCCTCGGCGCTCGCTGCCGCCTCACTTCATAGAACTGGAGTTTGTGGAAGGAGAACTGGGTCACAAACTGGAACACTAAACCAGGGTGGAAGGTTAGGCTTTAACACAGAATGCTGCACTGTGTATTTCCCGACAACTTGGATCGGACTCTCTTCCAAGTTCACCCTATCCTTTTCTTGCACCACCACAAGATGAAAGACACCTTCTTTCTCTTGAATGCATTACAGGTAAACTTGTAGCACATTGTATGATGATCTAAGTGTAACCCAAACCAATGAGTTTTATTCAGTTCCAGCCACATGAAAACTCTATCCGCCCATCTATAGAAACATCCATCCAGCCTGAAGGTCGTTGGACGTTGAACTGCGAGTAACAAGTGGCCGACAGTTCTTCAAAAAGATCCCTAACAAGATAATGCAGCAAGGAGCAACACGAACATTCTGGAAAACCTGACAAAAATGGAAATATGTCCTGTACTAACCTGTGTGGACATATTCTGCGTCTGTGTTCACACACTCAGTACAAGCCTCAGCTGACACCACCGTTTCCCTCAGAGCCCAAAGCCGACTGAGCAGGTTGGATGACGACAGCCCATCAGCAGGAAATACCACAAAATACCTAACTGAAACGGCCTCTGAAACCGGTTTTGAAATGTCAATAGGTAGTAAGAAAAACATACTTAGCACCTTGCTAACCTACAATAAACAGATCTGTGGATTTGTTTATTAGATCAGTAACGCAAAGTAGGGCTAAACGATAAAGAGGAAGGAAATGATACATGGTTTTTACACAAGCTTAGTCAGACTGGATGGAGACCAAGTATTTCCAAACCTTGAAACAGATTCTCAACTAAATTTAAGCCTGGACTTGGACTAGACCTCTCTAACTAATGAATTAGCTTTGACATAAACCATGGCGTTGTAGCTGTGATCCCAAGCTCAGGTCTTTTATTGCCTCTAACAAATTTTCTTTCATAATTGTTACTTTTATCTCCTTCCAGCTGCCTTCCAAGTTTCTTTTTCCTGCAGAAGAAAAGCACCCACCTAGCCTAATGCAGCCACCTCCGTGTTTCACAATTGTATTGATGTATTCAGGGTGGTCTTGAACCTTAGTTCTCCCATTACCAGTATTTTGCATTAAAGAAAAGTCCAATTTTGGTCTCATCTGAAAAGGGTAAAAAAAAATTTACATGTTGACTGTATCTCCAGGGAATCTTAGCCCCTCTTCCTTACAGAGTTGATTTCATTTAACCAGAGAGTTTTGGAGCACAAAAGGCCTATTTAAAGTCATACCACAGAATTTCACCCATTTGAGTGGCTGTGAAATCATTTCTTGTGAATCCTTAACACTAACTTTGGTCTCATGGACTTCCAAAGTCTAAGAAAATAGGTATTTTCAAGATTGACCTTGACTACATGGTTTCTCCTCAGTTCTTAAATTTATTTAGATCAGAATATGAAGGGTTCTACTCTTCACTGGAGAGTCTACTCCAGTGATTTCTTGACTCTACAGGTCTGGCAGTAATCGGACCTGGAAATGTGGCCTCTGAAGTTGAACCCAAAAGTCTTGATTAGTAGAGACAACTCATGAATTGTCGCTAAATATTTATTACACCTGCATAGAGCCAGGTTGGTTTGGAAAGCTTTATTTCCTCCAATAAATTAAGCCATTACTTGAAAACTGTATTTTTTTTATTTACTGAAGAATTTTATAATTTTATTTGTTTGTTGATTTGAAACAAATTTATTTGCAGTTGTACTTCCCATGGAATCTGTTTCCAACAAGCAAAAGAGCCAAAAACAACCAACAAATGATAAAAGAGTGATAGAGTGTACCAGGGGGTGGGAATTTATCGTATCATATATTGACTATCATGAGAACTTTCTTTTCACAATAGGAATTTTGATTTGTTGTTGTCTCAATAAATTATAATTAAAAATGATTTTAAAAAAATAATCAAATTGACAGTATGATCAGTAAATTCAAAAACATGATTAAAGGCACTTACTGTGCTCATTTTAGTGAGTTCAAAGTTCAAACACCAAAGATGTCCTGACATGCATTTAATTGTAAGGATTTGGTTTTCTCTGTGTTGATTTGAGTTTTTCTGTGTTTATTTTGGGTTTCTGAGTCTTTTATGTCTCCTGTTGTCCTGTCTATCCCTTGATGGTTCCCAGGTGTGTCTTGTTCCTCTGTGTATTTAATGCACATGTGTATTTAATGTGTTTCCGTGTCTTTGTCGGGTCCTTGTTGTACCAGTCTGTCTGCTCTGTCTCGTTCCTGTCGCATCCTGGTTTTTGTTACCAGTTGCTACCAGTGTTGAGCCTTACTTTCCGCTCAGCTGTGCTGCCTGGACTTTTGGATTGTTTGTGCATTCTTCATTATTAAACCACCATCATTCATTTCAGCCTGGATCCACTGCGTTTTGCCTCACCACCTCTACCACATCTCATGACATTAATACAATGGAAACCATCTTAGTACAACAGAACATCCACGGTCTTCCTTATCTCTTCTTTATATTGTGAATACAGCCAATCAGAACAAATAAATGTCGCTACTTTGCAAATGGCAGCCGGAAGTGTTGCTCACTGCAGCTGGTGATTATGAACTTTATTTAAATGTCACTGGATTGTAGTAAAAGCTAATTCTCATCTATAATACCTTAACAGCTTTGCCTTTTCCCTTGAGTATTTCAGATTTGCTCTAAAGGGAAATCCACAACTGGCAGGATTTCCCCGCAAATAATTTTGAGTTACGTTTTACAGAAAAATTTACCGTAAATAGTCGGTGGCCCGCTGTATTAAACTACAACTGTCTAAATGGCCAAATACCTTCTTCTGCTTATTTAGACCTACATTTGTCAGTTCATAAAAATCATTTAAAAAAAATCTAGATTTGAAATTAATTTGCATTTCAGACATTTTGAAAGCATATGTAAAGTTAGATTCAGTCTTTGTAAACACAACATGCAGGGCTCTCGTAGTAACACATTAGTTTGATTCTGCCTATTGCTGCCAAATAGGTTGCTCCGTAAAGATGAATCAGGAAACTAGAAAATTCCTGAAGAAATTTAACTGGGGCCTGACAAAGTGTGCACTGTCTTACTCCGCAAGGCAGAGCCCTGACCTAAGAGAAAAAGATAATGCAGGCTAATATTATTAATATTAGAATATTATTAACTAACCTAAATTTTCAGTAAGCTTCATATTAAATGGCAACATTAATCCCATGTGTAACACTGGTTCAGTTATATAATGGTCAAAAGAGCAATGACATGATATAAAAAATGTCAAGGCTTTTATTTTGAAATTTTCAATAAGCTTAATTTTTAATTGCCAAACTAATCCCAGTGTAAGAGTTATTGGGTTAAATCAGTTATATAATGCCCAAAAAAGCAATTACTTGATGTAAAAATTGTTTCGTCTTTTATTTTGAAATTTTCATTAAACTTAATTTAAAATTGCCACACTAATTCTGTGTGTAACAATGGTTGGTTAAAATCAGATATAAAATGCCCAAAACACAAGTAGTTCTAAAGGCCAGCTCATTTCTCAGAGTTCTGCGAACTACAGTGATGCGTTTTTGTAGTCCAAATCAGTTGCTCTGCCCTGCTCTGTTCCGTTGCTATGGTAATGGATCCTCTGCTAACTGTCCTGTGTGAGACAGAGAGGTGGAGAAAGAATTCTATCTTTGCGAGTCACCCCGTCAGTTTTTATGAAAAAACATATCTTGTATGTTTTCGAATACATACAAGATATGTATTCGAAAACCGTTTAAAGCGCATGAGGCTATTTGTCGTCTCCGATAGTACCGCAATTCATATCTATAGCTCACTCACAGTAATAGCAGCGATGAGAAAAAATGGTGTGCGCTAAGCTCTCAAATTTTTCAGAAAAGTATGAAAATGAATGGCTGAGAGCGTCGGTTACCAGGGCGCATAATTTCGCTCTGCAGCTCCTTGGCAGAAAACTGTAAGCTGTAGCAAAATTTCAAAAACATTTCACCGGAGCAGGCATGGGTATCAATGTCATGAGTTTGATACCGATATGGCGATACTTGTGGGAATGAGGCGATTTTAACATTGTTTTGGGGTAAAAAAAAAAAAAAAAAAAAAAGAATCCACTTCATTCCTCCCTCTAATGCCCTCTAATGGAGCGGCAGTTGGTGTCAGTTACACTCTGCATTTCGGCAGTTAAAAATTTGTGCTCGTTTTTCGCTTGCTTCCCAAGTCAGTCACTGCTCTCTCTATGCATTGCTATGGGCAGGCCCCAAATAGCAAACCTCCCTCTGCTGTGTGACAGATGAATTAGAGCTCTTGTTTTGGGCCAGCTGGTGCCATGGTGACGTGGTTGTGTGTCGTGAAAGGCTGAACCAAACTTTAGGTTTCCTCATCCGAGTGCGGATCTGCTCACGCGAGCCCAGACAGGGAGTTCCCTCCGCCGGGACGCACGTGCGTTTAAAATCCTGTTGCGTCGCATCAGAGTTGCGACACAAGTTTGAATTAATTCAAAACGAGATGGACACAAACATAGAGACAGTAACGTAATAGCCCCTACACACGCACACACACACACACACACACACACACACACACACACACACACACACACACACACACACACACAAAAGAAAAAAGTGTAATAAAAAAAAGGGTCGAGAGTCTCGGCTGCATCTGGAGGCACTTCTCCCTCCGTGCTGTGAAACAAGCCCTTCAACCAGAAACTTACCCCGGGGGACAGCTGCTCATCCGCGGCCGTGGATGGATGATTTATTCGCTGCTGCTGCTGCTGCTGCTTCTCCAACTTTAAAGGCTCCCAGTCAGGGAGAAGCTCCATGCAGAAATCCGCTGTGCAGTTCGCTCCTCCTCTGCAACTCAGTGACTTTAGGCATCAGGTGAATTCAGCCTTTAGTCGCGCAGATTTGAAACCCGCGTTGACCAAACGTCTGCCCATGCCCAGGGGGCCACGAAACCAGCTGGATTAAAATTAGTTCCATACAAAAAACGCCAAAAATGGTTTGATTGCCTCTTTTTTGTCCCTGCTTAACAACGGCAAAATGTTACACTAAAACGGCAAGGCAAGTTTATTTATACAACACATTTTCACCAACAAGGCAATTCAAAGTGCTTTGGTTAGATGAACAAAAAAGTTAGACTTTTTATGGTAGTCATTTCGTAAATGCCTAATTAAATCATTAAATGTCAAAACAATCGACCGAGAACTATTTCAATTTAATGTTAAAAGGGTAATATAAAAATAATACATTTGTCATCAATTTATTAAATAAACAGTAGTTTAATAATAAAATGTGTACATTATTTAAAATCAGAACTGTACAATTTATTCAGGTCATTATTGATTTATCTTCCTACTCATGAAATAACTTAAGTCATCATTAGGGTGATCCTGCCAAACAACAATAGTAAGATAAATAAATGAATAATTAATAAATTAATAATTTAAAGTATGCTAAAAATACGAATATAACTTTATAAGTAATTCACAAGCTGATTAATATTTTCACTTGACTATTTTTTTTTTATGTAGCCTATTTTTAAAAATTTGAAACATTTAGATAAACACAGAAGTAAGCATTTATTCCAACTTTTGATTATATAAATGCGTAAAAAATTTCTAAAATGCATCACATATATAATAATCTATGTATTTATTACAATTCTGACGTTTGGATAAATGCTGTTTCTTTAATAAAGGAGCGAAAAGTGAGGCTCGAGCTTCCATGACTGAACATTTCTGGAGGGTGTGATCCGACGGAGCTAGTCACGTCTAAAAGTCGCTAGGTGGCGATGTGGCGTCAGCTTCCGTCCTCAAATCTCTCCGAAGGCTCCGAAGAAGAAGAGCACGTGTTTCCGGGTTTCCTCTGAGAGAAAGCGCTTGTGAGGTGACGGAGAAAACAAAAATGGTGCGTAAATTAAAATATCACGAGCAGAAGCTGTTGAAGAAGGTCGACTTCATCGACTGGGAGGTGGACAACAACCTGCACGAGGTGAAGGTGTTGCGGAGGTACCACATCGAGAAGCGCGAGGACTACACGAAGTGAGTCAAATCTGTGATGAGGCGTTTGGGGTTTGACTGGACTGTTGATTGGCCAGACAGGAAGGAGAACGGAAAAGGCCGAAAGAGTTCAAATGTGGAAAAACGAGTTGTACACGAAGATGGGAGCAAACGAAGCTCAAAGTTGCTATTTATAGGTCTGCTCATTAGCCAAAACAAAAATAGCATGTGAGTTAAATTTACTACAAAGATGGAATATTATCGAGAAATGCAGAAAAACACAAAAGTAAAAATTGTTTTCCAGGTTGAATACACGATATATAACCTTCCAATTAGATTCAAGTTTCACCACAGTGCAGTAAGATTCAATTTAAACGATTAACGTTGCAGCCTTTCTTTATAGTGAACATGCATGCGGCGACAGCGGAAAGAAATGTTTCCGTTTTAACAAGAAGAAACCTGCTTGGGGGTTATAAACGCAGAGGCACAAAATTCACACCGAGACTTTCAGGGTAACTAGAGTTGACACAAGTAATGGCAGCAGCAAATGTTATCATCTAGGATCAAAAGCTCAACTAAATAGACAAACTACAAATACGTCCTACAACTAGTTAGCCAGTGGCAGCAGTATCTTCTTTTTCAACTTAAACAGCAAAAGACAGGGGCGAGTGTATCGTCTGCTGAGAGAGAGAGAACATGTTGACAGAAATTGTTCAAGATGTGTCATCCTCCTGGAAAATGTAACAAAGCAGAGAAAACATAAAGGTTATGGCATCCATAACTGTTGATGACGGATAACTGGAGAGTAGCAGGAGAAAGTAGCAGAGTGAGAAGTGGTCAGAATGTCCAAGCTAAGTACTTATATGCTCTATAGAGACAGAAACCAGCTACAGTTTGTGCTCTTTATACACAGTGGTTTCTTCTCAGCCTTACACTGGGTCAAGTGTCTTAACATGTGAAACATTTATTGAGTTTTTGAAACCACAAACTTTTCAATGCCGTTTTTTCCTTTGCTGTCTTAATTATAATACATATTTACCAAGTGAGAGTATTTTAAATGTTCAACTTGAACTAATGGACGTTGTCCAGATTCCCAAAAAGCAGAATCAAATCTTTAGCTCATCATGATATAGGACTTTAAGGTGTTACTAATGAAATGTGAGTTCCATCTGAATTAGGTGTGTTAGGACAGCATATAATGGTTGGTTTTATTGTTAGTTGTGTCTTCTTTATCATTCAGGTACAACAAGCTGAGTCGGAACATCAGAGAGCTGGCGCAGAAGATCAGAGACCTGGATGAGAAGGATGGCTTCAGAGCTCAGAGCACACACCGCTTCCTGGAAAAGCTGTGAGTCACCAGAGGCCAATGGGTCAGAACCGAAACAACCCAAACAGAACCAGTAGAAGACTCAAGAGTCACAAACGAATCCAAAATAAAGGACATTTATCAATAAATGTAACAAAAACACAAAGAACTAAACATTTTTTCGTTTATATTCACATTAATGTAGATATATTTATACATGTACAGTTGAAATCAGATGTTTAGATGTACAGAGAGAGATCTTTTTTCCTCACCATCCTGACAAGAAGGAAGACTAAATCTTTCCTGGTTCAGGGCAGTTAGAATAACTAAAATGATCTCTGGTTGCTATATATGATTTATATCATTTGGAAAACCCTTTTTGACCCATATTCTGATCACTTTAATTTCAGCTTAATAAAAGTTCAGGTCTGTGTACCTGAGTGCTTTGGATAACCTTAATCAATAATGGCTTCTTTGTTCCTGAACAGCATTACAACTCAGGTCTTGTTTCGTTGTTGACGGCGAAACTTTCTTACAGACTCTTAACAAAGTTGCTTTTATTTTGGGGTTCAACACATTTCTCAACACGATTGTTTCTGGGACAGAGAACCTGTTTACTTCCTGACCCCTGAACATTAACTGAATTTATGTCTGAATTTTAGGTTTTTGGTGTCAGAAAAAACTTTAGTCCGAGTCAGTTATGGTGAGAAAAACATGTTTTGTTTTTATGCATGGGATGTAAATATCTGGTTTCAGATTTAATAGTTCCTCATTACTGGTAAAATAATGTCTTAATGCTTTTGCTGTAAAATAGGTATTTCTTTTCAACGTCAAGGGAAGTCCCTCGTTACTTTAAGACGCATGGTAGGAAGATTGTAGACATCACTTTGAACTACGGATGCAGCCATTGCAGTTTTCTGCCCAATTCCCAATCTTTTCAAAACCTAACCTGCTGATTAGGCATTTTGTCTGATACCTACTTTTTTCTTTTTATCTAAAAGTTGCTAAATATAACAACAAAGTTGCTAAGGTGGCAGCAGCTGCGTTTCCATTACAAATGTGTGCAAAATTTTGTCACTAATTTAAAACCCCCCACAAATTGATCAATTGCTGTCATTCCATAAAATTAAAATCGCAATTAAAATCACACTTTAATAAGCTCGTTAAATAAGTTATCAAAAACCATCATCCTCCTACAACTTCCTGTCATTGTCTTTGTCGTTTCTGCCAGTAGTAGCATCTGGTCGTTGATCACATGACTCGTGTGATGCGAAAGTGTTTCCATCGCAGTTTTGCAAAATAAACCGCCTTCAATATGAATAAAAAAAACCATCTCAGTAACAACAGTTTTATCAAAACAATGTGGGGTTTTTTGTTTCAATTAAGCAAATTTATTTTTGAAATGTCAAATTGCGGATTTATATGGTCGGTGGAAATGCAGCTAATGTTAAGCAGAGGGAAACGGTGTCTGTTTTTTAGACCATTGTGGAAGAAGAGAAGGTCGGTTTCACACGTCGGCCAATCGCCCAAAATTAAAGAAATCGTGGGTGATTGATCGATGCACTCCTACTATGATCACATCTGTTGTTGCCTTCTGACCTTTCCACATGAAGCCTCAGCGGATTGTGACTCGTGTTAACCTGATGCGACACTGTCTGCTCTCTGGTTGATCAGGTACAGCATCGGCCTGATCCCCACCAGACAGAACCTGTCGCTGACAGAGAAGGTCACGGCCTCGTCCTTCTGCAGGTAAAATCTCCACAAACACAAACCGACGCAGCGTTGCGGCTCTGTTTTATCCTGCCTGTTCGTTCACCTGCAGGAGGCGGCTGCCCAGCATCATGCTGAACCTCCGCATGGCTCAGAACCTGAAGACGGCCATTACGTTCATCCAACAGGGACGTATCCTTCAGACCGTGTGTCCGTCTGGTGTTTGTTATCCCAAAGAGAACGCAGGTTTGTTTCCATCCAACAATACAGGTCGATTGGTAGTTTTCCTAAACACACTGACAGATGTTCGTGTCGGCCCGGATATCGTCACAGATCCAGCTTTTCTCGTCACAAGGTCGGTGTCCAGCTTGGTTTATAACGTCTGAATACCCCGCAAGATGTTTATGTGTATAAAAATTAGCAGCACCGTCTGAAATTGTCTTTGTTTTAGAAATATGGAAGATTTTGTCACCTGGGTGGACTCGTCGAAGATCAAGCAGCACGTCCTGAATTATAATGATGAGGTGAGACTTTCATTCATCCATGAATGAATGGAGGAGCTGTGTTTCCACTGACCTTAACATTCGCTTAATGGAAACACGGCAATCTCGAAAAAACATGTTTTTATATAAAAATATTTCTACGCTAAGATGAGGTGGGTCTTTGGCCGTATTGAAGTAGATGTATGTTTGCAAAACTGCGATGGAGACACTTTTTTTTTTTTTAACATCGCACGAGTCACATGATCAACAACCAGATGTTACTGCTGGTGGAAACGACAAAGAAGACGACAGGAAGTAGTTGTAGGATGATGGCGAGGCCTGATTTCTTAATCACAAACTTTTCGACATGTGATTTTTAATTGAATTTCTGGTTTAATGGAAACATTACAATTGTGAAACTGTATTTTCTTGATATTAGCAGAATATCAACAAACATTTGCGCACATTTGTTATGGAAACGCACTTTGGAGAGAATGTTATCGAGTTATGAAAATCTCTGTCATGTTTTATTAATGTAGGATCATGACTTACATTAATGTTTCTGTTGCAGAGGGACGACTTTGATCTGATAGCATGAGTGGGAATGAAATGTGCTGCAAAGACAACGGAAGAGGAGGAAATCCTTAAACTCCCAACAGCACAGACTTATGGACTTCTGGGAAAACGTTGGCCCTGTTTACTGTAGAGTCCTTCAGGATATGAAGGATGAATGCTGCCACATTCAGCATGAAGCCGTTTTTAAATGTGAAACTCCTGAGATCTGACTTTAACATTAGGACTGCGCCAGGAAATGGGCCCCGATTTCCTTTAATTTGGGCAAACAGCCGATACTTACAGAGCACCTGAATAATTTAAAAAAATTGATATCAGCCAAAATTTGAATCGGCTGATCAGATTGTCCTTATGAACCCATTGACTCACATGAAAGTGTCTTTCCTTGTGATAGTTAAGGGGTAAAAAGATCTGCAGCAGTCAGAAATCCTCAATCGATAATGCCCTGTTTAAAATACCTCAAGATAATAATGTAATTCCAGAAATTTTTTTGGAAATAAAAAAAATCTGATCCTTTTAGTTAATTTCTTTGCTTCAAATCACACTATTCTAACCTGTTTCTCACCTCATAGTAAAAATCCAGGTCTTTTTATTTTGGTCGTGTTTTATAAACTACCTTCATTAAGTATTTCATTAGTATCTAAGTATTAGAGATATTCTAGTAATTCAAGTTAAAAAAGGTGAAACTGAAATACGGTATGGATTCACTTTGCTGTGAAATATTTCAAGTATTTGAATTAATTTTGATGTTTGGCTGAAATGGAATTACAACCCAAACTTCACGAGTTGTGAACCTGGTTTTGTATTTTGAGCATTTTGTACTTTTATGATTTGAGTTGTATTTTTTATTTGTTACTGCTTTAGAATATACATGCTTTTTATGATATACAATTAAACCCGGAGAGACTGTTTATGATGTCACCATACATGATAGTTTGCTAAATCTTTTATTTTTTCAAAACAATATAAATTAACCAGAGTGTTTTCCTCACAGTGTCAACATATTATCTGGAAGCTTCTTCTTCTTCTGTTGTGTAACTCAGAGAAGCTCCACCTCCAATGTGCAAACATCTGCCTCTGTAAACAACCACAACGGTCCACTGTAGAACATTTGTCTCCGTACAAAAGAAAAGTCCAACTAAACACCGACAGCTCTGCTTTCACTAAATATGAAACCTAAAGCGACAGCAGAGAAGAAACGTCTTCCTCCACCACAGAGAGGGGAAACATCCCCCCACGCCCCCTCCCATTCAGAGTCTGTTTAATCATCAAAGCCACCAAAAGCGCACATAGATGATGAGCGTGATGAAGACCAAAACCACGGCAGCGACTTTAGCGTAGGTGGAGCGGGTGTTGAGGAACCTGGCGTCGCTGCGGTACTTCTCGGCCTGGCTCCGCAGGTTGCTGGCCTTGGTGTCCAAAGCTGATGAAGAAAGCAGATTCGGGGTTAGCTGGAGTCAGACAGCTGTGCAATGGGTTGGGGTTTTAGTCCAAACTGGTTACCAGAAAGAGCTTCTCCTCTCTGCAGGACTTCCTCGATATTTGCCACCATAATTCTCTGGACGTCCTGCAGCTCCGTGCTGACGCTGCTCAGGTTCCTCCGAGCTCTGCTGTCAACGTATGACTTCTTTGTTTTCTGGATGTACGTATCTAGAATACAAAAAACGTACTTTTTCACCTGCTCCTTACATATGTGTCCTAAAGTGGATCTAAAAGACATTTAGGTCTTCAATTTCAGAAAATACTCCGACGTTAAAGATTAGATTCTAATCACATATTATGAATATTCCCTTCTGTCAGATGTTTAGCATAAATGCTAATCTGTTTGCATGACATTTTTAAAATTTAGTTACAATTTTTTGTACCTAAAGACTAAAGTAGACTTTATCAATTGCTAAATTTAGCAAACACTCTTTGTGTTTCTAGCATCCCTAATACTGGGAACACAAGATGTATCGGCATTAACATCTGTGACGATTCGATAAATCGTCACAGATTTATATTAACGAGTGTTTATTTCTATCTTGTTTTCGTTTGTATTTCAGGAGGGGGTTGGTTTTTGTTTGGTCATGTGACATTACCTGCATTTCCATGAACTAAATAACTGCACATTTTCATATTTTGACAGTAAATTTGTGCAATAGAAACACTCCAATTCCGAAAACAAATTGTTACGTTTTGGCGCTAGGATGAGGTGGTTGTTTTGGTCATAGATCAAAATTGGATTTTCTTGCAAAACTGCAATGGAAAAAGCTTTTTTTGTATCACACCAACAACCAGATGTTACCACCGACGAAAACCATGAAGAAGACTACGGGAAGTAGTTGGAGGATGGTGGCGTGATATTTTTAATGACTCATTGTGTGAACAAACTTATTCACCTGTGATTTTCAATGCGTTTCGGATTTAATGGAAACACTGCAATTTGAAATTGAATTTTTTCCCCATTAAAATGTTTTAATTAAAGTGATAGCGATGCAGCATAAGATTGTGTGGGATTTAATCGAAGCAGAGAAGTTGTGTCAGTCAGTGGTGTGGTCGTTTTTTCACTGTGTCGAAATGGTAGAATCTATGTTATATATGATATCAGCAAATCGATATCGATATCATAGTACTCAATCTGGAACAGATAAATTGCTGCTATCTTTGCTCTGAAGAAAGAACAGCTTTAGTCCAGAGCTGGAGCTCCTGGAAACCAGCAGCCAATCAAAATGTTGTGAGTCACAACATCTAAAACTCATGTTCGCTCCATTTTTGAAAAGTCCACAGAAACAAAATGAAATCAAACATCTACTGGCTGAGATGACGAAGCTCCTTGTTAGTGAACAACCCAAACTCTTTTTTTTTTTTTTTTTAATAGAACCTGTTAAGAACTTGCTGAATTAACCCTAATAGGAAAACCCAAAGAGAACCTTACCAAACTCTATGAAGGAGTATGGCCTCGTCACTGCAGGGACTCTCTTTCCGTACTGCTCACAGAATTCATTGTGGAGGTCCTCTAGGTACCCAAAAGCCATCTTTTTAGGGAAAGAGGCATCACAGAGACACAGGCAGCAAACACCCTGGGACGAGAAATAACTGGGAGGCGGGGGGAAAAAAAAAAAGTCAAACCCATAAATAATCAAGAAGGCCTTCGATTCCATATTGAATCTACAAATCTTAACGGACCAGAAGTTCATGTTCCCAGCCTCCAGCATGCAGCGGTCTGGGCTCTGAGCGTCAAGTTTCCGGAGCAGCTGTTTGGCCTGGCTCTGGTAATGCTGGAGATCTCTTCCTGACTAACAGAAAACAGTCAAAGCACATCCATGTTTGTTTGCTGCAGAACCAGACAGTCAGTGAAAACGGACTCTAATGACTCAGGCTGTTTAAAACATCTCAATGTTTTAAACATTGAGATGTTTAAAACATTGTGACAGAACTCAAGTTCTCTATGAGTTCTGTCACACTAAACTTGAACTCTGAGTTATCTAACTCTGTTTCTCATTGTTTACAGATTGAATAGAAATATATTTTACTGTCACAGTGGGGAGACTCAGGTTGAACAGCGACCAGGTGACAGGAGTGGACTCATGTAGGCTAACACAAAGATAAAAGTATTAAAATATATATAAAAAACTACATTAAAAATAATATACTGTACCATAAGGGCATAGCTAAAAAACAAACATAAAATATTGTGCCCTTATCAAAAATAATCAAATATCAAATAATACAGCTAACTCTGCCCCCACTTCCATGACACATATACACAAGATAGAAATAACATTGGTTATCAGTATCAGATCAATACTTGTGTGGTAAAAAAAAAAAAAAAAGACTAACGTCAGCCGATATCGTTATTGCCGATATACCGTGCACATTTAAAATATTTAAAGCAGGCGTGGTGTGAGCTTAAAAGGCTGAAACCATGAGGCGGCAGTGCTCTGTTTTATACCAAGTTTAGGTGTTAAATCTTTCAGCAAAACAAAGAATACACTACAGCCATGAGTTACTTCTATTATGTTTCTTCCCTTCGTGCATTAATTTAACTAACTTTCGAATGGAGCTCTGTGTGCAGCAATTGGAGCCCAATTTAGCCCTCATTCAAACCTGTTCATCTTCCTGGATGGACGCAGCCAGCGGCAGACCGTCCGCCAGCCGAGCGATTACCGTCAGAAATATCATGGCGACAGACGTGGTTCGCTCAGCGGCTGCTCGATCAGCCAAAACGCCGAACAAACTTCTCTCTGCTGTTTACTGCGACAGTGCACTTGGAGCGCGCAGGGCGGAAATGGCTCGGTGCACCTTCGAATTAAGTCCGACTGACAACACACGGTGACGACGCAAAACAGAGGTACGCGACGGTGGTTTACGTGTATCGAAAGCTATGTTTTTAAGGAATATAGAGCTGTAATTAAAAAGAAAAAAAATGTTGGCTTGTGCTTGACACACTCCCTCGCGCTGTTTCGTCACTGTGACAGAGCGCGCGGCGGCGGGGGGGGGAAGCAGGCGGCGCCGAGTCGAGCGGAGCTGCAGATGCTGTCTGAGCGGCAGCTCCGAGCGGACTGACAGCACAGGAAGGAGCCGCCGAGCCATGGATTCACCAGAAAGGTAAAGCTGCCCTTTTTCCATTTCGCCCCGCTCTCCGTTCCGCTCTTCAGAATAACGTCTCGGTTTCTATCCGCAGCCGCCGGAATGGCGCCTCTTTCCCCAACTTACGTTATTCCTGTATAAATCCCCCCCACAAACCCCCCTTTCCTCTAGAAATGCTGAGAAATCAGCCCCACTTGGTTGGAATGTCTTACTTGAAGTTAGCCAGGCTCTTTTTTCTTTTCTTTATTTAAAAAAAAAAAGATGTTTACAGTTATAAATGAAGCATTTATGCTAGTAGTTGTGATCGGAGCGGGGCCCCGGAAGCAGCTGAGTCCGCAACTAGATTCTCCCTCACCGGCCGCTCAGGAACAAGCAGCCCGCATCAGGATGGATCACTCTGGATCAATGGATCGGATGGATCCCACCCTCCATGTTGCAGCATGAGGACGTGGGAGATGGGAGCGAGCGTGCAGTGTAATCCCCTGTGCTTCACAGAAAAGAAAAAACAAAACAACCACCACTCACTGATAGAAATGACCCAATGAGACCCCCCTCCCTGCGGACCCCCACCCAGCCTGAAAGGCCTGATTGTCGCTGGTGCATTCCCAGTAACGTCCCAGTCCCCTGTGTGATGGTGAATCACAGCTAGTTTTATTGTCCATTCAGGAGTAGAGTGGGGAGATTGTGTTTTTTTATTATTATTTCAAGGGTGGGGCACTTCATGACTAATTGATGATAAAAACTGAGGTTAGTTTCACGCAGTTAGTTCTTAATATTCTTTGGTGTTTTATTGGTGATGGCAGACAAATTTAAGAGCAACACCTTTAATTATTAAACTATCCATCATCCGATTATTGATTGTTGTTTTTGGGGCTGCTGAGCCCCACATTCATTCTGATTCCTGCCTAATATTGTTCCCCGTTTTACTCTCTGAACTATGGCGGTGTGTCAGGGCCATTGTAAATAGACAAAAATCTCTGAGATTTTCTACAGAAGTTTCAGAGATGCATGGAGCATCTCTGAAACCTTTTGAGTTTCAAGAAACTCAAAAAGTTTCTTGAAAAATTGTGGAAATTTATAAATTTGAAAAGTGGAAATTATTCACTTTTGAGACTCAAAAATGTTTTTTTCTAAAAAAAATAAAAATAAAAAAATAAATAAATAAAAATTCTGAAGTTAATCCTAAAATTGCTAATTTTTTTCTTGCAAATTTTTTAACTTTTCAAACTCAGAAATTTCCAAGTTTTTCCAGGACTCTTCTGAGATCAATCTCAAAATCCCCACGCTTTTTCGACTTTTCAAACTGAGACACTTCCAATTTTTTTTTTCTCTCCAAAATGTCTGAGATGTATGTCAAATTTTGTCAGTTTTTCCTGAAACAATTTCTTTGTCCTTTCAAACTCTGAAATTGCACCTTTTTTTTTTTCTAGAAAATTTCTGAGATTAATCTCAAAATTTCTGATTTTCTTTGTCAGAAATGTACTTCTCAATGATCGACCAAAGAACCTCAGTCGGTGGTTCCCTGGTTCCTGTCCTGTTTAACGTCTCCCTGTCAGTAACCCTCATGCTGTCACTGATCGGACTTTACCTGCCTGTTACCGTCTGCAGGTGTGCCTGTAATGCTTTGGGCTGAGGAGGAGAGCCGTTCAGGAGGAGATGGGCTGCACCTCTGCCAAGCAGGTGTCTTCTGTTCCCAGCGATGAGGAGGGCCAGAGCAAATCCCACAGCAACGGGGACCTCGTCTCTGGTCAGTCTGACACTGAGGGACTTAATCTGCCACCTAACTCTTCCTGTAGCTTTAAACAGAGGGTACTGTTGGACGGGGATGGAGGGAACTGGACATTCTTTCCAAAGGGACGGAATCTGCTTGGACAGTTGGATGCAGAGTACCTTCAGGGGTGAACGAATAGCTCCGCCCCCTCCACAACACCCTGCCAAGGGAAGAAGAGCGCCCCGCAACAGGAGGGCCGTCGTTGTTGTTATGCAAGCCTAAAAAGAGGGAAGTGCTGCCAAATTCAGCTGTTATTCAGGCGTCTCCTCCCCGGAGCGTGGCGTCGTTGGAGCTGAAAGTAGGGCAGAAAAGAAGTGAGACTTTCTGATTCAGTTCAGTCCAAAGGCACTTTATTTATCCCCAAGGGAAATGAAATCTTATCGTAATTCGTATTGTCCGAGTATCTTCATTCCAGTAGCAATCAGTCCTGCAGCAAATATGAAGAATCCTCTGACTGAAGACTGTTGGTCTTATTGCTGTCAAGGTCAAGCAGAGACGATATTCCATTACAACAGAATGACATCATCAGTTGTTAGCGGGTTCTGCTGATCCAGCTCCTCTGCTTTTGACGCTCCTGTTTAAATATCAACCCGAAAACGTATAAAGTAACCAAAAACGGTAGAAAGACAGCTTGGAGTTAAGACTTAATATTATTAAACATACCGATTATGAGGAAGTTAAAACCCTCATTAAAACACTGGGGGGAGTGACGTCGTTTGAGCGTCGAATGAAAACCAAAAGCCTTCGGTCGTCCTGTCACCACGACACATTTCACTGAGCGATACATTGTCCCAGAAGTCACTGCAATGAACAAAAATATTGCTGTTTTTGAAACCATTTTCGTGCAATATATTGACAATGGCATCATAAAGTAAGAACACATCACGTTGTTCTTAGCGTGAACATTTATCTGTGGACCTGGGAGACGTTTTAAACATCCAAGATAAATCAACAAAACAACAGAAGCAGCAAACCGACGACTTTTATCATTCAGTTTTTGGCAGAAAGAGAAAAATGATAAATCACACAAATGGAAATGATTGACTTTGTTCTAATTTGTCATGTGAGTAATTGATTTATTGACAGTCCAAACTACAAGTGTGTAGCTCAGAAAATTAGAGTAATTACATCAGCACAAAATCTATTTTTTTAAATATAGAAATGTGAACCTTCTGAAAGCGTGTTCGTGTGATCTGCTCTCAGTTGCTGCTCTGGGCTCCTCTTGCGTGAATTACTGCGCCTTCAGGAACCCTAGTAGATTATCAATGGGGTCAAAGGTCAGGGGAGTTTGCTGGCTAAGCACAGGAACATTGAAGAGTCGGTTCCTTCGGCAGTGAAACTCTGCGTACATTTGAAATGTGCACATCATTCATTGATGTGAATGAATATTAGAGATACTAGCAACTTTCCAGACAAAAGGGGTGGAACTCAGTATTTGGAATCGGCAGCTCAGGCTTTTTAAAGATCGGCGATCGGCCAGAAAACTGCAATCGATGCACTCTTCATTAACATCTGTCCATCCATAAAGATCAGGTTTATGTTCCATAACTCTCTCCGGGTCGTTCCAGCGGAGTCCGATCAGAGCGGCTCGCCTTTCTGCTGCGGCTGCACTCTGACTGCCTCACGGCTTCACCTTGCTGACTTCCCTCCTCTGACCTCTGGACAGCAGCTCATCTCTAAGTTTATTGTTTCTTTTTTTTTTTTTTTTTTTTTTTTCCACTGAGCTCCAGAGGCTGCTGACGTGAAAATCCCTGGAGATCTGCAGACACCGACCAGCCCATCTGGCCCTCATAATCACATCACAGTCAGAGTCGACCGAATCACTCCTGGAGATCGAGCCGGACCCCTGACACCGAGCTGACACCGCAGCCGGAATATTAAAAAAAACAACAAAAAAAGAAAAGAAAAGCTGTTGATATTCCGAATAAATCATTCAGCGTCTAGATGTTTTTAGGCTCACGATTTGATTCAGAAGCCTTTTTTTTTTTGTTCATATTAGAGACTCTGTTTAAAGGACGCGACTGGCAAGAGGAAACGACATATAGAGCGTTTATTTAAAATAATTTGCTGTTTATATCAAATTCCATCAGTTTGCATTTAAACAAGAACAGTTTAGTGCATCGAATTGCGTAACTTAAATTACCAGCATTAGGTTAGATTTAACCGGCTGGCTTTTTCTTCAATAAATAACTATTCAAAATGTCATTTTACCAAAAAAAATAAATAAATAAAATTAAAATCAATTTTTGAGCATTTTGAATCGATTCAGAATTCCCATGATTAGAAATTCTGATTCTCCATAGAATCAGAATTTTGTATTTTATTTATTTTTTCTGCGCTTTTACTTCCTGGTCTCTCAGAGCATGGGACCGGACAGAGGGGAACCGGACCCGCAGCTCGTGTTCTGCTGCTTGCCAGCCATTGTTGGGTCGGGCCTTAGAGCCAAGCGCCAGAACTCCAGTAATTACTTTGAGGAGAACTGAACTGTGAGAACTGCTGGCCTCAGAGGATTGTCCCGAATCAACCCGCCGCTGCTCCTGCTGTGTTAATAACAATAGTAATAATAATAATAATAATAATAGTAAAGGGGGCGGGGCTTCTCTCTGTGTCTGCTTCTCCACAGATGATCACAAGATGAGAGGCGTGGAGAAGGACAAGCTCATCAGTGGAGAGGAGGTGGGAGATGGCGGCCATGACGGCTCAGTGCGTGATCCCGCTCTGTTCACTGCCGTGGAGAAAATGTTTGAAGTGTTTTTGAGTTTGACTCAACGCATTGAACGTTGCATCATAAGAGAATAAGCAAAGTTATATACTAAGAAATTACATTTAGACAGACACAGATGTTCTGAAATGTCAGATCCACTTTAATTATTAGGACTTTATTCTGGTAATAATCTCGTGGAATTATGACTTTACTCTCAAAACTTCTAAAAAACATTTAAATGTTAATGTTTTAAATTTGAGGTGCAGAAAAACAGCACAGATTTGATTTTCTAACTTGCAGCTAACAAAAATTAAAGAGGTGTAAATGCACAGTTTTTATGTCCCTTTGTGTATTCTTTTGATTCTAATTGAGCAGAAAATCACTACAAAGGCTGTCAGGGTTTCCCTCAGTGTATTATAAGCCTGGCGGGCCACCAGGCTTTACTAGTGCCCCCAACAGGCTAAGCGTTGCTTCTTTTTTTTTTAAGCCATTTTAAGGTGTTTGCATTTTGCAAGAATTTATAATTGGTGTTCAGGTATTAATCTTCCAAACTTTAGGTAACACATGGTTATCAAGTGATATTTTCCAATTTGCTGTCAACTTTAAACATCTCTAACTCAAAAACACAACGAGCTGCTGGATGAATGACGGCCCTGGCGCCCGGCCACCTGGCTCAGCAAGGGTTCTGGGGGAAACCTTGGGCTGCAGTAGTGATGATGAGTGCTGTGCTTTGACCTGCAGGAGAAGAGCGCTCTGCTTGGAGTAGGACAACACGCCAACGAATCGGGATCCAACGGGAAGATTCTGTGAGTCTGAGCGATGCTGCCGTTTGGTCGGTTTTCTCTCAGGTTGAGGCGCTAGAGGAACATTCTAACCGGGTGTCTGTTCCCCTCCCAACCCCCGTAAGGAGCATCCACTCCTCGGAGAGCCAGCAGGAGTTCTTCCGGATGCTGGACGAGAAGATCGAGAAGGTAAGGGGGTTGAACGGGTGGCTGCGGCGTTGCTGCTCTGCCCAATGACAGGCAGGAGATTAACGCTGCAGCTGCTGCGGATCTGTATTTAGCGAGGACACGACAGATGACACAATGATGCATAACAGACTCAATCTGTCACATCCAGCGTATGAGTAATCTGATTACAGGCGAGTCTGTCATGTCTAACACAACACGGGGGGGATGAGTGACCGCTGATATCCCAGACTCTGTGCCAGCATGCAGAACAGAAGGCTGGGGAAGAGTAGGGGAATTGATAAAGTAATAAAGTCCAATTCCATTTTGTCCTTCAGCTTATGATTTTTTTTTTATTATTATTATTTTGGGATGGATGGATGGATTTTAATTAGATTTGATATATTTATTTCTTCAATGTTATTTCTTCATGTCAGTGTTAATATCACGAGGCTGTTCAGTGACTCCATGACACTTTCAATTTGACTCATTAGGATTTGATTAAGAACCAGCTTTGGTGTTTGTAATTTCTGTCCAGTTAAACTATAAATCAACAGTCAGGTCAATATAAAGATACAATCCATGTTTCTGTCCCATATTTGTATGGCATTGAAAGGATCTGGAATTTTTGTTTTTCCACTAAAAGCTCTGATTTGCACAGCAAACCCTGTGTGGGTGAAATTTGATTAATGATACTCTGATGTCCCATTCTCCTGAAGGCAGCACAGAGCTATGCCACCAGAAACTGACAGAAACATTAAAGAGAAGGAGAGTTATGATTTATATAATTGCAGTTTAAATGTTGCAGAGCACTGTCTTTTTGCAAATAGTTTAAAATTTAAACTGGCATTGTTGTACATCCTTTATCTGGCCATTTTGTAACTAAAATGACTCAGAAGAAGAATATTTTTTCCACTCTGGCTGCTGTTAGGCCTTCCGATTTGAAGCTGAATGTCCATTCATTGCATTTTTCGTAGATCCCTGTAAAAATTGTTTCTGTTCACATTGCTTTTTGTTCTCTGGGAAATGATTTTTGATGGTAAATACAGAAACAACCACAAAAATCAAAACATCAACAATAGTGATTGTAATATTAATAATAGAATAATATTCAGTGCAAAGTAGTTTACAAATTCTATGATGGGGGGCGCTGGCCCAAAACAGGTGGAGAAACACTGTCCTAGCTTAAAAACGTTTCTTATAGAGAAACAATCATTTTTCAAAATTCACATGTATCCATCAAGCAAGTTGTTTTTGAAGTGTCAAATTCCGCAAATATGTGGAAGCGCGACTAGCGAGTGCTGACTGTGTGTGTTGTGTCCAGGGTCGGGACTACTGCTCAGAGGAAGAGGACGTGACATAGCCTCACCGTCCTGGATCCGACCGGACGGAAGACGGGTCGGACTCTGGGGCTCATTGGGCTTCATCTTGTTTTAATAAACTCTGATTTGAGAACGGCGGAGAGGGATCGGTTTGGAGCCGGGACGTTTTCTCCCTCCCCCACCCGCAGCCTGAGCTCGGTCGGCTCCGCACACGATTCCAGGTGAGATCTGGAAGAGACGACCTCCATCCGGAGCGAAGCCATCAGAGTCCGAAACATGAACTGAAACGTATCAGACTAACCATCAGTGTTCATCCACTCGTGCTAAAGTTGCGCCATTTTCTCCAGTGACAAGTCTCTCTCCCCCCAACCTGTTCTCCCTACAGCGCCCCCGTCTGTCCAGAGGTATCTACGTCAAACAAGGCTCAGGGTTAAAGTGTTGAAGTGTAGCCGTCCCGGTCCTTCCTCTCACCGAGACACTTTCGCACCACAAAACGTACACAACACATGCACTGGCGCACCAGAGTTAGTCACGTTTCCTGCTTCAGTTTCTGTTCCGTGTGACGATGAGGCGGACGCCGCCGCGGCACGCGGGCGTCTGTTCCTGCACGTCAGTTACCAGTGTTAAATCTGTCTCATTGTTACGTTTCTTTGTTTTGATTTTTTTTTAGGAAAATTAAAAGTGTTTACAGGAATTCGACTGGTTCTGTTCTAGAGATGAGCAGAGGGACAGCAGACACACAAGATCAAATGTTCAGCTAATTATTCATATTAATATATGATTGGATGTTAATATGCTATTAATATTAATTAATGGTGACATTGCTGGGGTATTTTCTGGTGGCTCTTGGCAGAAAATTAATTGAGGGAAATGAGATAGTAATTGCAGGAGTGCAATTTTGATGTGTCCATCAAAAACAGCATATGGCTCTGCAGTGTGTAAGTTTTATTTTAAATATATATATAAATTTTATATATATTTGCTGAAGCAGTAACCATGTCATGACAGCATGTTGAAAAAGTAAATCTGTAAAAAAAGAAAACAAAATCAAGCTACTGGTAACAACCAATCAGAGCCAGGAGGCGGGTCCTGGTGCTGTCAGTCAGCCCCAAGAATGAACAAATTCATATGGGGGGGAACAAAAATAAAACTTTGCTATGTTTCCTAGGAATTTTATTCCAAAATTCAGTCACCACAGGAAGTAATCTTTTTATAATATATATTCTACCTTTGGTAAAATATGCAATATTTCTGTAAAAAAAATAAATATTTGAAATAAAACTTGAAACGGATTTCCCCACTTGTCCTGAGAAGTTTGAGGAGTTGAAACCTCCAAGGAAGAGGAAGCCGACGACAATGGGATAATTACATCTGTCACGAAATGAAAAGTCACTGTTGAACGTTTCACACCCCTCGTATCCATGCCGATGATGCGAAGCCCGCACTGCTCTGAAGTTTCTAACTGCAGAGCTGCACAAGCAGGAGAGGAGAAGCACACCGCCACAGAGCGGGGTCAACGCTGCTGCCGCCTCTTCCGGTGCTGCCGCCGCCCCATGTCCTCAAAGGGCCCAACAGGGGGGTCAGGGGTCACCAACCCGTCGGTCATCCTCTGGTAGACCAGCGTGGAGTCGGACGCCACGGCACACAGCAGCAGAGGGAAGCCCCGGTCCAGCGCCTGGCGGATGCTGCTCAGCAGAGAGGGAGAGGCCGAGTTAATGGAGGAGGGAGGTGAGGAGAGGCGGAGTGGAGTGGAGCGGTTCTGCTGCGGATCAGACCTCCTGTGGCTCAGAGATTGGTGAACGGGCAGCGGCAGGACGGTGTGGACCGGACCCCCATCCTTCTCCTGGGCCTCCAGCAGAACCGCCTGCAGGTCGGGAATCTTCACACAGGAGACCTCCTTCCACCGACGCACTGCAGAGCACAAACACACAGCCTGCTGACATCTATATGGTCCATACAAAGAGTCTCTGAAATGAAACACTCACATTTCATTGGGTTTTTTCCAGCATGTCTAAAACTACAAGTGTACTAATAAATCGGTGCAAATTTCCTTAATTTTGGGAGATTGGATGATATTTTCACGTGAAGCCGATCATATCTACCTCAGTAAAGGTCCAAAAATCAACCGCTGTCCTCTGCTGGTCTGCTGTGAGACCCACCAGGTCATGTCTGCACATTAATAATCAGCAATGTTGTCAACTCAGTAACTATCTTGCTATATTATTATATATTATATTATCCACATCTCAGACAAAAAAAAAAAAAAAAAGAAATCGGCCAAAATCGGAAGATCGGTAATCAGCGATCGGCCAGATCTGACATCGGTGCTGGTGGCTGTTTACCTTGTTAAGAAATGACCTGTTTTTGTTTTGTTTGTTTCTTTGTTTTGGTTTTTTTTAATCCAACAATAACTAGGTGCAAACTCAGAGTCTACAAAAGTTATGGATGGATGGAGAAATAAGAGGGTGGAAGGGAAGACCTATTGACATGGATGGATGGATGGATGAACTTGAGGATGAATTGGCAACTTTTTGACTGGTACAGGTAACCCTGGTGATCAAACATGGCGTCCAACTCACCCTCAGTCAGATCCATGTAGACCAGAAAAGCCGCATGGATCTGCTCACTGTCCCCCACCTGCAGCTCTTTCATCTGCTGGAGCTAAAACAGGAAACCCCCCGCTGGTCAATCAGTCTGAGCCCCACTCCCTCGCCCGCCCCGGTCAGGCTTCCTGTCACTCACCGCGGGATGCCGCAGGATCCAGTTGGTCTCCGCTCCGTCTGACGCTCCGGACATTTTACACTAAACGCATCTGAAGGTAAAACACAGTAGGTCCCAGATTTGCCTAGCGAGGCAGGGATGGTGTTTTCAGATTTACCGGCGTTCTGCAGCGAAGTTAGTCCGGGTGGAAACACATCCGTCCTTTCTATTCCGTACACCGGGTGACAAAAAAACAAAAACTGAATGTGAAGCAGTAACTTCCTGACAGACTGAACTCAGATGTCACACTGATTCATCTCTGTCTGTATGGAGCTCCTGGGGTGCCATTGTTGCCAGACCTTCCTTTTAACAAAACAAATAAATAATTTGTTCTGTTGTGTGTGTGTGTGTGTGTGTGTGTGTGTGTGTGTGTGTGTGTGTGTGTGTGTGTGTGTGTATGTGTATGTGTGGAGACGGGTGGGGGGGGCTGCTCCTGAATTTATTTCCAAATTCTGGCAATTAAATGCTTCTGTACAAACAAAAGAAGAATGAAAACACACACACACACACACACACACAGAAACACAAAAGAACAACATGTCATTCAAAATATTAACTAAAGCTGAAACTGCAACACCATAATTTTTTAATTCATTGTTAAACTAAAAGGTAAAACATTAAATTGATTCAATTATTACAGTTTAAGTGCCAGCATAAATCATAATAAGAAGTTGATTTATTATTATCTCTTTGGCAGAAATGATTAGATCCATAGCAGCACTGCCCCCTTCTGGCCCCCGTCTAGTACCGCCCGTGCTCGGATTATCTGCCTGGTATCAACATTAGTTTGATGATCTTAAACATTTTAGTATGAGGGGGGGAAAGCGAAAGACAAACAAAATTGTAAGTGTATTAATGACACACAACAGTAAGTTATAGGTATGTACTGATTACAATGAGGGGGGGGGGGGATGTAAAAAAAGGATTAAAAAGTTTTGAGTTATGCTCATTTCAGAACCGCAGACTTTCACCAGCTGTAAAAGTAAAGCACGGTTGAATCAGATGATGCACACAGACCGCTCGCTGTTGGTACAGAATAGCACCACGAAATGCTCTTTCAGCAGCTCGTGTCCATTCAGGTGTTTTACTGGAAGCTACTCACAATGAAAATGGCTGTTGCAACAGCGCCCCTTGTGGATGGCAGCAGGAATTGCAGCCTGTTTTTGTCCGGGAGGCTGATGTCACGTCGCATGTCCCTGTGGTTTTTCTTCTCCTCCTTTCTAACTGAACTCTCTCCACATTCACGTCGAGTCTCTAGTTATAAAGTATCCAGGATTATTTTTCTGTTCTTTCTGAATGGTGACAAGAAGCTACAACGAAGCTGCCCTCACTAAGTCTAACATTCTGAGCGGTGAGGAACGTGTGATGACATGTCGCCATGTTTTTCTTTCTGGAAGCATTTTTTGTTTTTTTGGTGGAACCTTTGCTGCCTTTGTTCTTACAACAACCAGTGAGCCCAGCTTCCTCTGCAACACAGACATGTTTTTTTTAAATGTTTGTTTTGTTGTTTTTTTTCTTCTTTTTTAAATTTATTTATTACAGAGACATGTTAACCATCATTATAAGGCCCGCGCCGTATCCCATGCTGCAGCAGGGAAACGAGAGGCGTATGGAGGGCCAAAAGGGTCAAAAATAAATATTTCTGTATCAAGTAATAAATACATTAAATGACATTAAATAATCTAATATGCATTTTAAATTGTGAAATTAAATAATTAAAAACTTTTTTTTTTTTTTTTAAATAAATGTATTTTAAAAAAATACATAGAATTATTTGAATCTGTATGTATTTTTAAATTAATTGAGGGATATGAGATAGTAATTGCAGGAACATAATCCCATCCCGTGTCATGTTGTCGAGGTAATTTGATACAGGAAAGATAGGTGCGCTTCTCAGAATTGGAATGGAAAGACTGTAATGTACCATGAAATCCAAATTGCGGTGCCGTACACATGAAAGACCAGATCTCGAGCAGAAGAAGAATAACGCTTGTTTTTAAGGAACACAGTGAGGAGAGATTTGTCATTTTATAATTATAATTTATCTCTTAGGGAAGACAAGGATATATCCACTATTGCTTCTTTTAGTTCTTTTTGTCTCTCTTCTCAGCTCGACGTCGCCCCCTATGAGGCTGTAGTGAAAACTGTATCTCTTAGTGAAACAGCTCTTCTGACACAGAAAAAATAGAATGGAAAAAGGGGCAGGCTTGTCCAAGTTTTGTACGTTACAAATAACATTGATGCATCTCTCTTGATTTTTAAAAAATATAATTACTGCAAAACTTTGGTAATTTTAAGCATTTGTTTTAGCAAAATTTTTAATCATTAGAAAATTCTTTAAGAAATTATTTTTTTCTTAATTTCATACAACATTAAAAAGGTTTTCTGTGTTTATTATACAGTGCGTTAATAGTCTTTATCAGCCTGAGCAAAAGGAAACACAAACAAGTTCTGAACGTCAGACTTTTTATTTAAAAAACAAACAAAAAAAGAAATAGTAAAACACACATTGAAACAGTGTACTATTAGTACAGTCCCATATGACAGAAGGAGTTATGAAAACAAACCACATAAATGATGTGTCTTTGATATGTAATAAATTAATCAGCAAAAGTAATAAAATGCTTATACATCGGTGCTGCACAGGAACATTTTGAAACTCCAATGCTTACAATTTTAAGACACCTGAGAATATAAATATATATATATAAAAAAATCCGCCGTTTGCAGCTATTATTTAATTCCACAGTTCTTCCAAATGATCTTAACTAAAGCTTTAATAGGAGCTTCTTTTTTTTTTTTTTTTTTTAAAAAGAAAACAACATTGTAGAAAAAATGAGCCATCATAAAACATAAAAATACAGCACATCCACTTCCTGTACAGTGTGCATAACTGAATTAGTGTGGTTGAGATATTGTTGCCCCTCAAAGCAGAAAAGAAAACAATAGTATAAAAAAAAGAGATTCATCCAAACTGGATAATGTTCTTCTACAAAACTGAGACTTTGTGTTCTAATCATTTCCCCTTTCAGGTCACTGCATTGACCAGCAGTTGGCTTAAACCCTTTTATTAGAAAAAAAAAACCCTGCTGTAGCCAAAGCCTAAAGGAAGTTGAATGATTTATCCGTTTAAAAGGACTTCAGCAAACCTCGGAAAACTAGAGGCTAAATGACAAGCTGGGAATTCTGGGAAGAAAGGGTTGGAGGGAATCTGCACCGACGCTGCAAAACAAAGTAAAACTGTGAGGTATGTTCTTGTGATTTTATAGCTATGAGAGTCAGATGACTCGTCCACCTGCCATGAGAGACAGAAGGACATCTGAAAACAGAAGTAGATTTTGTGTTTGTTCCTTTTGTTTTAAACAGTCCGTGTGTTCGTAGGTTACTGCCAGCAGCAAACCTCCTTCAGAAAAAAAAAAAGTGTATAAAAATATCAGTGTTGCTTTGTTTTGTTTTGGTTGTTTTTTTTTTTACTTCAACGGGCTCCCACTGACACGGAACCAACATTGAACTGCTGCCGTTTGTGAAAAACAGAGAGGAAGACATCTTGAATCGGAAGAGATTACGTCGGAGGACCGAGGAACAACAATCATCTACGAAAGAAATTCCACAAGAAGAAATGGCCTGGATAACTAAGTTAGACTAAAAAGAAAAAGAAAAACAACGACAAAAATAATAAAAGCAACGATTACCCGGTTCGTTTATCTTGCTTTTTAAAGCAAATGGGGAAAAGGCAGTTTTATTCTCTTTTTATACAAACCATTTGTTATAAACATTAGCAAAGTCTCCACAGTGCGTGCTAGTAGAGACTCAGTCACAGTGCAAGCCATTCCACTCTTCAGCCATGTGCATCTTTCAGGGAAAAGAAAAGTGCCATCTTGCATGTTTCTGATGGGATATCCACCTTAGTGATGATGCAGCTGTAAACACGGTGAATAAGTAGTCATGACGATGCTTAAGGCTTTCAAACGTCTCCCAACAGAAGTGGTCGCTGAGACAAAAGGAATGTGGGATAAAGAGTGTAGGGATCACTGACACAAGAGACAGACTGGCTTCACCTTGAGCAAAAACTCCTGAACGTACGTGGCCCAGTTTGGTACCAGTAAGAATACCGGTACCAAAGTCCGCTTTTCAGAATGACTAAACTTTTCAGTCGATAACATTTTGCGGGTAAAAGCCCCTTACTTGTGATGCAACAGGAAGTGGCGCAGTGAACCTATTTGCTCCAAACTGAGCCCGCTGCCCGCTTCCACGGCTGCAATAAAACGCCCAACCAAAAGGTAGCGCCATTCACACAAAAAAAGCCAAATCTCGAGCAGAAGAAGAAGAATAACAACAACGCTTGTTTTTAAGGAGCAGAGCGAAAAGAGATTTGTCATTTTCCCCGTGGGGATAATTCATCTCACAGGGAGGAGGATACATCAAGTCTGGCTTCATTCGCTTCCTTTTTTTTTTTCTTTTTTTTTTTTTGTCTCTTCCCAGCTCTACGTCGCCCTCTTGAGGCTTTAGTGAAAACTGTGTACCTCGGAGTAAAACACCTGTTCGGATGGAGTATGGAAAAAAGGGGCGCATGCTCAAGGCATTTTAAACGTTACAGACCACATTGACGTAACTGTATTTTTCAATAATTACTACAATACTTTGGTCATTTTTAGTCTTTACTTAAAAATGTAATCCCGGCTCCTTCTTGTTCCTGAATGAATTGCTTTTCTTGCTCATGTTTTGGAGGGTTTTATGCGACAAGTTTTAAACGTTTTATTTGGTACATGTTGGTTCTGGGTTACTTTTGCTGCTTCGCCATTTTGTTCCCTGGCATAACAGCCAGGAATTACAGTTCCCATCCCTCGATTTATAGTTGCAGTGGGTTTACGAAGATTTCTGCTGAGTCGTAAAAAGTAAATTAATGTAACTCAAAATGGACCATATGCTAATTAATGTGCTTAGTGCACAAAGTAAACTAGTAGCAACTTCATGCTGGTAAATAACACCTATTGTACCCACAAAACCTGTTTTTCCCTACAAGTTATAACTGATATCTATGGAGGAGGATTAGAGCCTCTGGGACATACTAATAATGAATGAAAATCTGACTTTAATCCCAGAATTCCAACTTTATTCCCAGAAATCTGACTTTACGAATCCTTTTTTTGTGTGTGCCAGTAGCCATAATACTCTTCCACATATCAGTGAATGTCTGGCTGTACCAGTGCAGGAATGAACTGCATGTTCTTTCTTCTCCACTGAAATTTTGACTGAAGAGTGATGAAAACTGTAACTCTGCATAATGACAAAGCAGCAAAGCAAGCAGAACCAAACTGAATTTATTAGGCTAATAAAAGCTGCTTTCACTTTTTTTTTTTTTTAACACATCGGGTCTCACAATGTAGCAGTCAGAATTGTTGGCTGCTTTCGTTTAGTCAAGTGATGACAGCAATGTTTTGTTTGCATCTTATTACAAAAAAAATAAAATAAAATAAACAAAAAACTGTTGCAATCAGATTATTCTTCCAGTGCAACCTGTACGACTTGTTTATCTGCATCGAAGAAGGAGAGGGGGGGGGGGAAATCCATCTGGCACACCTGATCCCACGCACTTCCACACATTCTACCATCTGGTCCGACAAAGCCAGAGGATCGAATGCTTTTAATCTGAAGGCAGCAACGAGCTAAACACACAACCATTCTCTTCCACGCCGAGAAAAGTAAAAAAAAAAAAAAAGTCCAACTTTTACACACGCACACGCTTACAATTTTTCAATCACTGTCCTTTCAAAATATAAAGAGAAAAAAAAAAGGGAAAACAAAACACACACACCAACTCTCACTGGCAACGCCAACCTATCTAGCATAATATTACCCCTAATATAAGGACTACATGTATCATTTCTGCTGCTAGTAGCATTACCATTTATTCTACATTAAAAGCTTAAAGCTTATATACAATTGCATCAATATTAGACATAACACTGCTGTGTATTATGTGAAGATAATGATTCTAGCCTTCAGAGTGGTGTGCAAACTGCTTGTCTACAGAGAGGTGTGTTCAGCTTCCCGACCAAACGATGCAATCGGCTGAAAATATCGGCAAGATATTCCACATATAGTCACTAATAATGAATAAACGCAAATGGTTCACCGCTAGGACTCAAAAAAAGCAAAGCAACAGCAAAAATGAAAAAAAGTTCTAGTCACCGTCCGGCTATCTAATATCACAAACTTAACGCTTAGCCCTAAGGATGAACCATTAGAAACCAGTGAAAATCTGAATGAGGAGAAGCATGAACATCATCATCTTTTTTTTTTTTTTTCTTTTACAGAAATGAAAGAAAATGTGAAAAAATCCCTGCAACTTGCAAAAAAGTGTTTGAATCTGAGACGTTAGGATTCGGAGTTCTGTATGGCTTAGGATGCACTCCACCGTTCTCGTTGAAGCTAAAGAGAAAGCATCAGGACTGAAACTGATTGTGCTGCCGTGAACCTGCGTTAAACAATGAGGTATTCTGTGAGTTGTGGGTTTTTGTTTTTTTTTGGTTAGAAAAGGTGGAATCAGTATTAATATGTTGGAGGCAAGCTTCAGGAATGTTTCTTGGTATGACTGACTTTTACAGGCGTTTTGTACCTTTAAATTTCAGGGTGGTGGTGAGGAACCAATTATGTTCTGGAGAAAATCCATCCATCTACCGTTCTGTGGTGAATCTCTAAAAGGACTTCTTTTTTTGTTCTTGCATATGTTCAGTTTCACGCAGCGCTGCGTAATTTCTACCCACCCGAAGTAAAGCTCTAACACCTCAGAAGGCTCAGTCCAATCTGCTGTTCTGTAAACTTCTATACACGCGTGTGCAACCAGGAATCGCAAGCGGAAGAGCGCTAGGTCCGAAGAGTTCATTTATTTGGGGATGTGAGGATTGAAATGGGGAGATTTCTTAGATGTTCACCTCTTCCTTGCGTTTGTGTGCATGTGTGTTTTGGAGTACGGCCCAGTGGATTTGATAATAGCTGGTTGACTTTGATACGGACATCACCTAAGCGCCCTCCTAGGTGTGGGCGGGTTGGTGGGAAGACGCGGGCGTGGCCTTGCAGCGAGCCAGCAAGGAGGGCTGGAAGTCGGGGTGCCGGCGGGCGTGCTTAATCAGGTGGTCGCTGCGCATGAAGCGCTTGTCGCACAGCGGGCACAGGAAGCGCTTCTCCCCCGTATGGGTGCGGGTGTGGCGGGCGAGCTCATCGGAGCGGGCGAACTTCTTCTCGCACTTGGGCCAGGTGCAGGGGAAAGGCCTCTCACCTGCAGCGGAGCGGAAAGAACAGTTAGACATTGGCGTTTTAGCTCCAGTGTTACAACACAGATTAACATTCACTTACATACATTCTTATTTAATCTTAAGTCATAAAACTATGCATGACACATGCACCAAGAAATCAGTTTGTAGCCTTTTCTTCATGTGTCCTGCCTCAACATTCCAGGCATATGATATGCTGGTTGCCTCCATTGCCATGGCCACTTTGGTCGACAACAAGGACATCTAGGGATGGTGTCGTCGTCGGATGAGTGATTTTATAAATCCAGATTTGATCCTGGCATCAACGTAGACAGGTTGCATAAGGATATATGAACCTGTTTTTGTATGACGTTCAGTCTTCTGTGTTATGATAATGTGAACTTGTATGGGTGGGGTGTGACTGTGCTAATTTGTCATCCGGAACTGAGGTGAGGCTAAACTACTTATAAGAGGATAAACCTTACAGCACTCAGCACCAGCAGGGGTCCAGTGGCCTCATCTTCCCTCACCTACAGAAACCGAGTAGAGGGAACCCCGCAAATACCCCAAATCGCTGGTCGGAGACCAGCAATCCACAGCGTACCTAGAAAGACTGAGGAAGTAAGGGGAACCGTGTTATCCCACCCCGTTGGACAGCCCCCAGGGGGAATAAAGGGCTGGGCCATCCTCTGGGATCCAATTCAAGCCAGTCCAGAATATCCTCACCATCGTGGAGCGAGCCACTCCACCAGAGACTGTGAGGTTGTTCACACCAACCAGCGCAGACACAAGGAAGCAACAGAGGGAGGCCATTCCACCATCCCACACCCAACTTTCCTCCTATGTGATATGTTTGTGTTACTGTGAATAATGATACATATAAATATGTATGGTCTACAATACATTAAAATCAGGGCTGAAGGTGGTGTTTGGGAGACTCCACTCCTTGATGACAGTAGAGCCTTCCCCACCTGAGGCCTTTTCTTAAATGCATTAAAACTGGGGTGTAGGATAAGGTAGGCCATTTTCACTATTAGTGTGGTGTTTTGTGAAAAAAACAAAAGACCTGCCTGCCACAGGATATTGTACCTTCTTTAGAGACATTGAGCTAAAACGCCACAGAAAATTTTTAAACTGAGGTTTATACCAAGTAATGCTAACCATGAAAACTGTGCTAACAGTCATACAGCTTGCTAAAGCAGTGGTCTCAAGTTCCACTCCTTCAGGGTGGGTGTCATTTAACTTTGAGGTGTCCCTTAGCTTTACTAGCTCTAAAACACTTTAATCAAATGATTAGATCGTTAGCAAGACTTTGAGAAACCTTCTGCCATTTCACTGAGGTGTGCTGGACAGGAAACATCTAAACAATCACAAGACGTAGTTCATGAGGTCTTTGAGTTTGAAGTTGGATCTTCATCAAAACAAATATCTCTGCCACATCATTTCAAAAATAAATCATTTTGTACACACAGGATAGCTGTCAGAAATGTTTTCATCCACCTGAGCCCTCACAAATTCACCTCTGAACATGCCAAACCCATAGGGGGCAGCGTAGCTCAAAGCCAATCAAATTGTTTCAGAACAAATATGACTTCCTATTAGGAATTAAACATGGTGCCAGGAGGTTCATTTGTGTAGAGAGATAGAGGTTGGACTACTTTTAAATAGTAGGAGTATTAAAATATAAAGTTATTACAACTCAAGACGATGTTGATTAGGAATTATGTCAAAGCAAGTATGTAGACATACTGCTGCATTATTTGTCACAGACTGCAATGCGTGGAACTCTCAATCTCCTTTTTCGCCATGTGCACACACAATCACAAATAAAGGAAGAGTGGCATAAAATGGGATTCTAACATTGCCTCACCTATTGAAAAAAGTCTTATCAAAGTTTAAGATGAAGAAAATCAGTGTTAACTGAACTCAAGTGTTCTAAATATTTTTATGAACATTTGAGCATTTATTAAGCTGTATTCTAAAATAAAACGTAAGAATTAAGAGTTGTGCATGTGTGCAGCATCGGCTGAATGGATGACTAATAATGTGCACAATCCCAACATTAACGGGACATTATTTTACAGTGTAAATACCATTGATGCTAAGCATTGAGTACATCTTATTTTAAGTAATCTGGCTTAGAGCACAATATATTAATCTTCTCAGGGCAACAATACAGCTTTCTTTATGTCCTTTTTATCACTGTACAATAAAGTATTGTATGGAGGAAAATTAGTGGAAAATCTCCCTGCACGCTGAAAGCAAGCTCAGATTTAACAAGACGACCCCCATGTGGGGTTTCTCTCCTCACGGCCAGCCTCTCCTACGCACGCTGCCATCTTTAATCTCCTGCAGACGTGAGTCAAAGCCACTGGGATCAGTCGTGACGCTCTCTGCTGCCATGTTCACAAAGCCTGACCACGTTGTTGTTGGAGAACGTCCAAGTGTGAGTTCTCTCCGCAAAATTTCCTGCTCCTGATCCACATGTTCGGTTGCTGTTTTATAGCTTAGCTTGGATTTTTGCATAGAGAATATTTAACTTGGAAAGTAATAGGTGCAACCAATGAGGGGCATTGCCCAGGGCGGCACAGACTAAGGGGCGGCACTCAGGAAAAAAAGGTGTTAATCCTCAGTGTTGCACAGAAACATGGCCGTACATCACTAATGGACAGGAAGTTAGCGATTCACAGCTTTTGTCTTAGTGCTAAATTGGCACTAAAGTGTTTCAGGAGTGTGATGAGATTCTTCATTTACTACAACTTTTTTATGAATTTATAAATATTTTATGAATTTTTTTTCTAAAAATATGCGTATATCCATATCTATTAATATTACATTTCATTTAAAGATGGACAATGTACAGCTCAAACATAAATGCTTCCATTTGATCCGCTGTCCCAGATGTTAGCATAAGCTAATTACATGTGTACAGCACATGTGTAGTGAAATCTAACTTTCAAAAAATGTGTTTTAAGCAGCAAAAAGAAGTCACTCCCACTCTGGGAGGGGACTATTTTCTCCTGTTTTTAATAATAAACCAGTCTGTAAAATACTATTTCTGTAAGCAATTAAAGAAAACTCCACTAATTTGATATGAGACCACATGCTTACATAGTCTGACAAAATCTGGTTTTACCACAGAAATAGAGTTTGCATTTCAGTTTCAAGGTTGTACTTGTAAAAGTAAGTATTGTGTGACTCTACAGCAATTAATGTGTCAGTTTTGATTGACTAAAAGGTCAAGTCAAAGGTCAAGTCAGCTAACCGTCATTTATTCTAACCAATGCAAGGTTAGATCATCCACTGTGGTTAACCCCCACTGCTATTTTTTTGTTACATTAAGAACATTTTGTGGTTTTGCTGCGTAACTTTTCACACGTTTCAAGGTAAAATGGAGACACACAACTGACCTCAGTTTCAGAAAACCGTAACTCACTTAACGTTGAGCCCGCATACAAGATTTTGGCATTATTCCAACATTTTTCTATCTTTTGTCATTAAATTATGCCGCAAGTTGTACAACAAAGTTGTTGTTTTAGCAGGATGGGCTTGTCAGGAGGAGTGTATTGGTGTTTGGTTATGTGTGAGGCGGTGGGCGGTGTAGAGGGGGGCTTCAGAAGAGGTTCCCACCATGGTCCTGTTTCTACCACTAGAGCTCTGTTTTAATGCCGAATTGCTCAAATTAATAGATTACAGGATGAAATGACGTTTCCATATCCAGACGGGACCTCCCGCGGCTGTTCTGACTGAACCTGTATCAATAATTCAGAATTATAGAGGAGAGATAGGGAGAAAAGAGAGAGAGAGAGGATGGTGAGAGGAAGAGTCGCCCCCATCCTGCACTTGCTGCCAGAAACGTGTCTGCTTCTGAACTCCGTGTCCCCGACGTTAAGGTTTCGTCTTACGTTCATTTCATATGCAAATCCAGCGGGGAGGAAAACTTTCGTCACAGTTTTTAACGTCCAGCCCTGTTCTTTTGTTAGTTTACTTCTTTGTCACCGAGGGGAGTTTGTTTTTTTTTTTTCTCTCTCTCTCTCTCTCTCCCCCCTTCTTTGTGGGGCCACGTTTATCGAACAAACCCAACGAGGATAAAACTTTAAAAAATAAAAATAAATAAAAAACAGCCATGCTAATAAAAGTTAGGCACACGAAGCATTTCCTACGGTGTAATTAAGGTGGGCGAGAACAAAAGCAGGGAGCCGGGGACACGGTGTAGCTGGATGAAGCTAGCTAGCACGTCCTGTGAAGTGCTGATGTAACGAAGCGGCTGTCTCGTACCTGTGTGTGTCCGGATGTGAGCCTTCAGGTGCGACGATTTCCCGTAAACTCTGTCGCATCCGTCAAAAGTGCACTGATGTCGCTTGACGGGGGACCGCGGAAGCCCGACTCCCCCGGCCCCTCGGAGGTGCTGCTGCTGGAGATGATGCTGCTGCTGCTGCTGCTGCTGTCCGGGGACGGGTGTCGCGGAGGGGGTCATGGTCGGGGTGGTGGGGTCGGACAACGTGGTGTACCCGCTCTCCCCGCCGCACGAGGAGTTGCTGCTCTCTGAGTAGGCCGACATCGGGCGGAACTTGCTGTGCAGGTCGGTGAGGATCCCGGCCACCGTCATCATGTTGGTTCCCTCCAGCCTCAGCGTCTCTCGGACTTCCCTGTCCTCGCTCGACCCGTCGGGCTCCCCGGGGTGAAGGCCCACCGGGGCGGGCTGGCTGGCGGGGGCCACCGGAGTGGGTCTGTGCAGGACGGGACCGCTGGAGATCGAGACGAGACACTCCGCGGCGAAGTAATCAGACGAAGCAGGCAGCGACATTTTTGATCTAGTTTGCTTTCGTTTTTTTGTGTGTGTTTTTTAGTGTGTGTGTGTGTGTGTGTGTTTGTCCGCGGGGGGATAAAAAAAAGAACGGAAAGTCTCGCTAGGAGGGGCAAACTGTGACGTTGGTCTGATCCCGACCTCGTTCTCCTCAAACTCGACGTCCAACCTGCTTCCAGTCGAGAGTTGATGCGGCCAGCAGTTTAAGAGGAAGTTTGAAAAAAACAATATCAAGGCACGACTAAAAATATGAATGTTCCAAAATCATGCTAATGCCCCGGGCCCAACGCGCGTGCCCCTCTCCGTCTGACGGTTCATTGTGTCTGAGCCTCCGAGAAAGCCGGTCAACCCACGCCCACGCCCCCACCCCCCTCTCCTCCCCCCTTTCTAGTCCGGACCGGCGGCGCGTTCACGGGAAGTCGGTAAAAAACTTTTTCATCTTCAATTAAATGTTAAAATGCTATTAATATATATCCGTGTTTATTCTAACGTTTCCTTAATTGTCGCGTTCAAATGATTTATATTTAAAAAATAAATAAAATTAAAAATAAAAAACGTGGGCACTGTTTGTAATGCGGTTGTTTGTCATGTCATCACTTCATTAAAACTAACGCCATGAAAACATTTTGTTCAACAAAGAAATGTTCCATTTGACAGAACGGAAAATGCACCTCCCACACTTTAATATATAAAATAGTATTTTGACCGTTCTCAGTTGTCGAAAAAGGTTGTTTGTTTTGGGGGGTTTTTTTCGTCGCACGAGAAGGTGACGTGAACCAATACGCACGTTACGGGCGTGGACCACGCTGCTGGCGGGTGGATCGTGGAAAGGAGGTGGCACTCTGGGAGCTTAATGATGGGGAAAGGAGGCTGGGATGAAGCCTGTTGTGTAATTTAGTTTCTGTCCCACCCCCAGCCCTCTTCACATCCAGTCTTAGAGGACGTGGCTGATTGGCCGGGAGAAGATAAATCCAAAAACTCATCACTGTTTCTGACAAGCTTTTTTTTTAATTAGGTTTTTGAAACACAATGTAGACTTATTGGGGCTGATGATTGGCCTTGTTTTGTTATCACAGAAAGCTGAGTGTGCGATTTCAGTGTCAAATGTCACCCTGGGTTGGAATGAGAGACTAATGGTGTGAAAACGTTGAGTAAAACATCACTGTTTTATGAAATATTCATGCAAAATGAATGACTGTTGCTTTTCACTCCATGGTCCGTTTTTGTCACAGCCAGAAATGATTGAAAGCAATGTAAAAACTCAACCTTGATTCAGCTAAAAGTATTCACACCCCTTGCAGAATCAGGTTCAAAGTGATCTTTTTATTACCAATATGTTTCTTCTGACTGGAAGTAATATTGCCATTTGGAAATCCCAAAACTGGTAGAGGAAAGCTAAAGATTAGGATGATGACAAGTAGCTCTTTGAACTTCAGCCTGATTCAGCCAAGATAAATCACCCAAAAAGGAGTGTATTGCTGCAACATGTATAAAGATTTGTGAACTGGCTATTAAGAAGCAATTAAATAACTTTTGACTTGCTGTATTTATTTTATTTTTATTTTTTTACAAAATGTAAATAAAAATGTTAAATAAATGTTATTTTTCAAAAATTTGTATTGTGTTATCGTTCAAGCGATCTCCTTCCTTGCTTGAATCAAAATCTCAAAAAATGAATGAATTTTTAAATAATGTTTGACATTCAATTTTCTTTTAATAAAATGAAAAAAAAGTCTTAAATATATATTTTTTTAATTTTAAAAAATGCATTTGGTTTTGTTATCCGTCTCACGACAGAAACAACCTTCAGTCAGTCAAACCCATCAGGTTTATTCACATCGCACATTTCAGTAAGGCTGTTCAAAATGCATTGCATCATAAAAACACAAAAATAAAAAAGTCATAAGCACATAATACCAGTTTAGGAACCAGAAACAAACATTGCATTTTGATGATTGCCATCATCATCAATACACATCAAATATTAAAGTGTTTCAGCTGTTCTGCAGTTTTCTAGAAGTTTCTTCTTGAGTTGTGGTGCTTAGAAGCTAAATACTGCTTCTCACCTTATTGGTTGAAAATCTTAGAAATTAACTGTATCTGACTTGGAGTGTGCAGCAACCTGTGGGGGAGGGGCAGAGCTTAATTGCTTTATGCACCACACAGCAGGACATTCACACATTTTGCCTTGCGTCTCAAAAGGAAGTCAGACCAAAGAAACAATAACTTGGAGGTTTTGAAACGATCACTTCAAGTGCCGGTTACCCGGTAACCTGCCCTGGTCCAGTCAAATCTGAGACCATCTGTCCCACAGTGGAGGATTAGTACCAATCAGGTCATGCAACATAATGACCCAACAATCTACAACAAAGTGTCTGAATAAGAAAATGGCAGGGTTAATGTCTTGTGAAATAAAATCTTTACTTAGCTTAATGCTAACAAACGTTGCTGTTGTGTGTCTTTGTTAGTCAATTGCTAATGAACGATGCACAACAGCTAGCTTAACCTTTTCTATTCTTGTTGTATAAAAACATGATAAGAATAATAAGTCTTGCGTCTGTCAATTCTAAATGTACTTTTTCCAAAACAGACTTAGCGTGCAATATATTGATTAAAAGAATCAGGTAGTTATAACCTACCTTATTCTTTGTAGGAAATTGATGTGAAAATAACTGTAGATCAAAACACAAACAAGGTTTTGCCTTGTTAAAAAAAATCTCAAAGAAACAGGTATTTTTGAGGCCGACTGTTCTATTTTCTTGGCCAAGAAAATATATATTTTTTGTCTATTTTTATCAACACAAGACAGAATCCGGGTCACTCTTTCCATCAGGATTGATGTGGCAGAGATTTATGGGGTGTTATTTATTTCTGATTTAAACTTCTCTGCATCTTCCTCCAGACTGATGTGGTGTTTGGACTCCATGCTGTTTGTTCTCCAGTTTTCTCTACCAAAACCTGTGAGGCCAGAAACAGAAGAAGTGGATCTATTGAGTTAAATTCCACACAGGTAGAATCTATTTGCTAACTGTGAAACTCAAAAGCAATTGGTTAGACTGTGATCTATTTAGTATTTCTGTGTAAAGTGGAGTAAATGCTTGCAACTAATTTTGAAACGTCTCATTTTCCTTCCTCTTCCCAATTATCCACCACCTTCACATAAAATCCTAATAAAATACGTTAAAGTTCTGTGGTTGTAGCATTTCAAAATGTGGAAAAGTCAATGAATACTAGTACTTTTACAAGCAGATGTGTGTTCCATAAACTAAACCTACATTTTCTCTACATATGTGCCTCATGTGTCCAATTTGCCACACATCTTCATGTGTTTTGACTCTCGAGGCCTCCCCAATGATTGGCCTGTTGAGTGTTTGTAGCTTTTAGCTCTGGATCTGCGTCCTGATTGGCCGCTGTGAGCAGGATGGGTCACAGTGGAAGTCCACACATACAAGCCCGGTCATTGAGTTAAGCGAACAGAGCTTGGCTTTCAGCCCTCATGTACATGTTGGGGCTGGCGGACCTGCGCTGACTCTGGGTTGCTATGGCCGTGTCCTTGTTGCTGCTTGCTTATCCACGTGTTATTTTGATTGTTCTACTTCTTCATGGTAAGAGTTTATATTTTTTTTAAATTTCATGTTAATGTTTGTGGAGAAATCTGAGGTCATGACATGAGACGTGAGAGCATTTATCATCACTGCTGCTTAAAGTTGAGTTATTTTTTCGTTGTTTGTGTTTCTCTACTGGACCTCATGTTTAGTAGGTGATTGTCTTCTGGTGGAGCCAATCATCTGTGACACAAGTTGTCTCGGTGAGATTTTTGTTTTTTTTCTTGCACAGAATAAAGTTATTTAAAATTGTTGCATGCAAATAGGGTTTAAAAATGGGATTAATTGATATTTGAAATAATCGTCAACTAATTTAGTGATGGATTAATCGTTAAGTGGAGCATAGAGACTCTAAGGAAGGACATTTGCTGCAAGAGCAATACTGTAATTTAGCTAAAACTGTACAAAATACATATACATTTTATAATGAAGATAAAAAAACTCTTTGTATGTAAAAATGTTCTACCCAGAACTCATCAGGTGGCAAAAATTGAGCTTTGCCTGGCTCAAAATTGTAAAAAGAAAACAACCACAAAAAAAGCCCCTACATTTTAGCACTTTTTGTTTTCCAATTATTAATCAATTAATCCAAAAAGTAATTGCCAGAGCAGCCCCACACCGTACTGAGGACATTATTGATGTTAAACTGAGCAGAAAGGCCTGAGCTTTTCACATGTTGATGTTGGAAGTGTTTTTTAGCTGCAGATGCATCCTTTGTTACAAATGATCAAGTCTTTACTAAAGGAAAGCTGTTTTATTTCATTTATGCAACAAAATGTTTATTTCCATGTTTGAAAAATGAATTGAATTATTTGTTTATTTGCACTCTCTTGTGTATTTCTCATATTGAGTGAAATAAGCGAAACGCTGAAATGAAAAATCTGCAGAATGTGTCAAGCTTTTCTACCCAGAGTATTCATTAGAAGAACTGATTAATCGTTAGAACAATTGATAAGTAAAATACTTGTTAGCCTCAACCTTACATTCGAACACACCAATAACAAAAAAAGGCCATTTTTTTTCTTTCCCAAAAGTAGGAACTTAACACTTAATTTTTAACATTTTTCTTTTTAATTCTACACCCCCAGGGTCTCAGAGCACTGACTCCTCCGCTCAGAAAGGTGTGAGATACACCTACAGGTACAGCGCGGCCATCAGCACCACCCTCCATGGCTCGGGCGGAGGCCGGAGCGGCCTGGTCCTGGACTGCGTGGTGGACATCGAGGCGGTCTCCGACTGCCACCTAACCATGCAGGTCGGCTCTCGCTCAAAGCCGCTCTGAGGCGGCCATCTAAAAGCAAGTTGTGTTGTGGTTTCAAGTGTCTGCCTGTCCAACAGATAAGAAATTCCCAGATAAAGCGTCTGTCCCCTCAGAGGGAACACTCTGTCCTGCGTCTAAAAACTTTGAGGTAAAACACTGTAAAGCTTTTTTTTTCTCTTTTCTTTAAAATTATTATTATTTTAACTCATAGTTGTGTCTGCGCTCTGTTTGCTGCAACCTTATACCCCCTTGGAATGCTTCAGCTACGATTCCTATGATAGGGATACTCGGTTCAGATGTGCCTCCTCTATTTGTTCTCTTGTCTTGGGAGGAGATGAGGAGGAAGAGGAGGAGGAAGATGGGCTCATCTGGTGTTTTTGTTTCCCAGGGAGTCACTGGAGAGAACGCGCCTCAAGTTCTCCCTCCAGGGGGGAAAGGTCACAGCCCTCTGCCTCCAGGAGGGGGAGCAGGTGTGGGCTCTCAACATTAAACGGGCTCTACTGAGCATGCTCCAGACCTCCCCCATGGTCGCCAAATTCAGAGAAGAGACGGAGGTGAGCGGATGGAGACGACATGAGTCTGAACTGGTTCACGTTTTCAGAAACTTCGCCGCAGTTCACTGGGATTTGACAAATACCTTTTTCTATGGCCCTAAAACGCAAACTAATGTTTGTTTGTCTAGTTTCCATTACGAATATCTTATTACACTTGAAAGTTACTTACAAGTAACTTTTTAGCAAGATATCGAAACTTGTCTTAACTCAATAACTCCTTAATATTGATGAAAAGGTTCTAGATTGTTTCACTTATGAAATGGGAAGAATGTCTTTCGTAAATTTATCTGCCAGTGGAACTAGTCCTTTTTCATCTATATTAATAAAATCACTTCTGTTGCGCACCGATGATTTAAAGGACTTGCGCCGATGTTTCTCCTCAGACTGATATTCATGGAACATGCACCAGCAGATACGAGAGGCGAGGACCAACACTGCTGAAGAGCAGAGATCTGAGGCAGTGCCAGCAGTCCAGGCTGGACCAGCTGTGGCCTCATTCAGTCTCTCTGACCGAAGACACGGTGAGTTCTTCTGTCCAAAAGGACATCAGTGTATTAGGGCCTTTGGAGATAGAAAAAAGAAGAGTGGATATCTCAGGAAAAACTCAGAGTTTAAGATTAATATTAATTAATGTGGTAATTTTTGAGTCTAAAAAGTTGAAATTTTGAGGTTAGTCTCAGAAATTTATCAGAAAGTAACGCGGAGGCTTCTGATTTTCAGAAGTTTAAAATTTTCAATTTCTAAAATTTTTGGTAAAAAAATCTTTGAGATATTTTTTGTGGAAAATGACTTCCTCTTTTACCATCTGCGGCGACGTTAAAACATCGTCGTACTGCACTAATTTCAACAAGTAATTTTATTATTGGCGTTTGGGCTCAGGATGTAGAAAAACGCTGAACTTTATGACAACTCCAAAGATAAAAGATGTTTGTAATAGGATATGTCATGTGATTCCCTTGGTCTAGATGGTGCGGACGGAGCTCCACTGTGTCCAGCGGCCTGGCCAGTCGATGGTGGAAGAAGTTAACTGTACTGAGGTTGTATCATTGGCAGCTTCCTCGACGCCGTTGGGGCCTGTAAAGACAAAGAGTGTGTCCACGTTGCTACTGCTCAAAACCCAACCGGCAGCGTCTACCGGAGCAGGTCAGCATGACGATTCTACTTCCACTCCTTAGTACAGGAGAGTCCAAACTTTTTGTCACAGGAGGCAAAATCCTCAAGTCACATTTACTCATGGGCTAAAAGGAATAAAAACAAAAATAAAATGAGTCCAATATTTTTGTTGGAAATGGGTGTTAATCATTGTTGATCTAAAGCTTGAAAAGGATTTTTTATTTTTTTTGCATATTTGCTGTATTAAAAAAAACATAAAATTTTCAAATTCTTTTGGGCTCAAATAAATTCTCAATTACAAGAGCAGAATTTGGGTCACTTTCTACAAATTTTGCTGCAACCAACGTTTATATTTTATTGAAAGTCCTCTTGGTAGATGTGATTCTACTTCTTATAAAGGTTACAAAAATTGAATACTTTGTGTTGTACATAAAGTGGCAGTGTAATGTTTATCATCAAAAACATACCTGGAGTGTTGCTTTGATTCTTTCACGCATGTTTGAGAAATCCTTTCATCTCCATGGCAACCATTCAGCTTTGCAAAATGCCTGGGTGGACCTAGCTCCGCCTTCGAGGACGAAGCTCCTCCTCTGAGCTGAGTTTGTGAGCTTCCAAGCTTCCACCTCACAGAGCATCTCTCCTCAATCGGCTCCTTCAGACTAGCCAGTAGCAATTAGCAAACACCTGGTGGAACTGCACATCTGCTGAGTTCCTTATAGAAGCTACTTCTCAGTGTAATGACTTCCTGACGGCAGAGTTTCAGAAAGAGCAGATAAAAAAGAGAGGTCTGTCTCTTTCCTACAGAGACAGAGATCCAGCTTGTAGCCATTAAATGAAAAAACTCAAATTTATTATAAGTCATGTTTGATATATACTTGACTGTATTACTTAATATTACTTAATTGTCCTATAAATTGGCACAATGCACCTGGAAAGCACATAACGCTGCCCCTTCAGCATTCTCCATTGTAAAACAAATTATGTCTGTAATAATTTTTACCCTGATTGAAAATGAAAAGTCTCCATCTCCGTCAACCAACTGTACTGGACGGGGCCAAATTTGTATTAACTGCAGATGGGGGCCACACAAAGACAGTCCTAGTGCCACAAATAGCCCCTGAGCCACACTTTGAACACAACCTGCCTTAGTGGCAGTACTTCCTGACAGTCATGCAGATCCACATGTTCCTTTGCTCCATCAGAGTCCCTGAGTCCTGGTGTGTTCACTGACCTGCAGTATGAGGATAAAGGCCCTTCAAGGCCAACAAGTCTCCAGGAAGTTGGTCGGACCGTCGCGTTGCTATGCAGCGTTGCCTTGGATCCACAGCTGGTAACCCACAGTCTGTTCTCATCCACCTTCATTTCTTCTGCTCCACACTGTTTTTATTTAGCAGTGAAGGTGAATAAAGCAACATTGCTAACAGTCTGCCAGATCACTGAGTGCATGTTTGCATTTGTGTGTCATGGTTCCCCCCGTAGGGCCCCAGAGTCTCCCGGGAAGGTAATCATACTCAGTCTGACGGTCTTTCAGACTGTATATTCATAAGGGGTGTTTTATGTTTTCGGAACAAGTGCTTAAATATAAAGTAACATCAATCAAGTGATGAAAACAACATAAATTTAACAATGTGTCTGATTTTCTTCTAGATTTCCCAGGACTTCCTGGAGCTGGTGTTCCAGCTCAAAGACAAGACTCTTCCTCAACTCAAAACACTTTGGCAAGAATCTTCTTTCAAGTGCAGAAATGACTGGTCAGTTGGTCCATAATGGCTATATTCATGCATCTTTATCAATGCTTTAGTTTAGAATCATTTCATTGTCAAGAATGAGACGTCAGATGAAATCTACCAGTGATTAGGAAGCCATCTTGTCAGCGCAAATAAATCTCAGGTGATTCAGTCCAAACTAATAGCATATAAAATACAGTGTCAAATTGTGATGTATTTATTGTATCAACTCATATATCTTATACACTGTTATCTCACACCCAGTCAAGCTGCTCATAGGAAACTCAGGTGAAACACAATCAAGTTCTTGTGGTGTCATTACAAACAGCAGAACAACTTGAGACTTTCTGAGCGAATGGAAAGCATCAGAACAATCTACTCATATTTGCTTCAGATATCAAATATGACAGATTTCATCACTTATTAATTTCTGTGTTTTTGTCTTTCCAAAAAGAATATTAACAGTATTAGCTGTGTGCATTACAAATGTGCACAAATCTTTGTCTATATTCTGTTGATGTCGAAAAAACAAAACTTTACAATTGCGGCGTTTCCATTAAATAAGAAATGAAATAACAATAACACGTGAATAAGTTTGTTCCTGCAAAAAAATCATTAAGAATAATGGCAGCGACGGATGTAAACAATATTTATAATTCAGGATCACTTATATTTGTATGTATCCCCCTTATATTTAGTAGTGGCTACATATCTGGCATTTTGGAAAAATTGTAGTCGCCGATTTTACAGAAGAGCTATGGATTCAACACGTTCCAATGGAAAAAAACAAACTATCATCCTCCATCTACTTCCTGTGATCTTCATTGTAGTTTCTACCAGTAGTAACATTTGGCTGTTGATCACGTGATTCCTGAGATGCAAAAAAAAGTGTTTCCATTGCAGTTCTGTGAAACACATCTACTTTGGTATGACCGAAAAACAACCTCATCCTAGCACAAAAATGTTTTATCAAAAAATTTGATTTTTGTTTTTTTAATTGGCGTGTTTCCCATAATCTAATATATTATTGTGATTTTCTGGTTAATGGAAACGCAGCTACTGTTTGAAGTTCACTGGTTCAAAACAGATTTTCTTACCTGAGAGGTTAAAGGTCATACAGATGGATACTGATGGGAGCTATTGTTGACAGGCAACCACTACTGGAGGCATTACCAGCATGTGGATCTGAAAACTGCATTCTGCTGCTGACTGAGCTGGTGCTGAATAATGAACTGGAGGAAGGGCAGGTTAACTCTTTTCTGACAACCTTAGCCCTCATTCCGCATCCATCACCTCAGATCATTGGATCCATCAACGTAGGACCTTTTCACCAAAGCTGCTGAGTTCATTCATGCAATATTTCACTTAAAAACTGAGATATTGATTCTTTTTAAGGGTTTTTTGGCACGTCAAGAGCTACGGGCCAAAGCGATGCTGGCTGGATCATCGCTCATCTATCAGATGTGCCAACGGTTTCAAGCTTCCTGCGGTGAAACACCTCAGGTTGAGTTTTTCATGCAGACAATTCAGGAAACCCTGAATGCAGGGTGTGGGGAAAAGGAACCTCATCAAATCAGAGAGGTACGACGTCTTCAAACTGAAGTCAGTGCTCTTTAATGCACAAACCATGTCCTTGAAATGGACTGTGAAATATTTGGCTGCTCATTTGCAGATGTAATTGTGTGTCTTCCAGCTTATTTATGCACTGAAATCCATTGGAAACAGTGGTATGAACGCAGCGTCCTTTATTCCTCTGTTGAGTCAATGCCTGCTGGGCCACCAAACTGAGCTGGAGCTCAAAGTCGCCGCTGTCAAAGCTTTCAGACGCTTTCCATGCTCAGCTGACGTGAGTTGATTCTTAAAACCAGTGGTGGACACTAATGGGGTACATTTACTTTAGTATTTTTTGAGTATCTTTTCTTTACTTGAGTATTTATTTTCTTGGGTATAGTGGCTTTGAAGTATGAAAAGAAAAGAAAAGCATTTATGCCAAAAACTCAGAAATTTTTTCATTAATTTCTGAAATTTTCAAGAAAAACTCGGACATTTCTTACTTTCAAAATCTGAACAGTTTTGACTTTTGAAATACAGAAATTTTCTTCTATAAAATTCTTGAGATTAATCTCAAAATGTTATTCTTTTCTATAAAATTTTTGACGTTTCAAACTCAAAACATTCCTGATTTTTAATCTCAAAACGTCAGATTATTTTTACTAAAAAAGATCGACTTTTGGAGCGCAGAAATGTCAACGTTTCTTTTGTAGAAAATTTCTGTTTTTTTTTTTTTGTTTGTTTGTTTTTTCATTGCTTTCCGGATATTTGCTCCATTTTTAAATAACACGCCGTCTTATTTCCTTTTGGCTCGTCATAGTTTTGCAATCCGCTGTTGCGTTTCTTATTTACTGGACTGCAATTGGCCACACGCTGTGCTCCTCCCAGGATGGGGAACCAATCACAGTCGCCGCTCACAGCTGATATTTGGAATTACGTCATCCTCGCCAAGTGTCGCGCGCTGAGCTGCCGGCTACAAGCGATGGAGAGAAACTCAAGTGGACTGGATGACCACATTTTAGCTCGGTGTTTGATGTTTGTAAGCTTCTCTGCCTAGTATGGCATTATTTATAGTTACCAATGTTGTTGTCTGTGGGGAGAAATAGTTTCTCGTGTTTGAAATATTTATTTATCCTGCAGTTTGTATCGGTGGTCTAGACGTTTTGAAGCAGAGTGGTTCTACATGTCAATACATCATAAGGTGGTTTCAGCCAGTTGAAAGGTTTGCAAAAGCATCACGAAAACAATCCCAGCAATGCACTGCTTTTGGGATATACAAAGGATGCTTTTGAATACATAAATATTTTTCAAAAATAAGTACTTTAAGTTGAGTAACGTTTAACAACGACTGTCAACACTTTTACTGAAGTACTAGCGTTGAGTACTTTATCCACCACTGTCTAAAACCATAGTCGAGTCAGAACCAAGGTGTGAAAACTAGCAAACACTTTAAACTATAGTTTTTGCCCCAGTTAGAGTAATGATGTATTCAAAGGTTTAATAGTCTAAGTTATAACCCAATGATAGCAATCCCCATTAAGTGACAATTGATTTGCTATGTGTGCTGGGTTGAGGTGAAGTGACCAGATCATAATCAGTTACTGACAGCGGTTTCCTTCTCTCAGCGGTCGGTGCTGTTGCAGCTGTATAGATGTTCCCGGGAGGATCCTGAGGTCAGGATCGCTGCATACCAGCAGCTCATGCTCTGCCCCGACCAGGAAGTGTTTGAAGTGGTGAAGACAACACTGAAGAACGAGACCTCCAGCCAAGGTCCTATCTGTGCTTGGACAGGATGCCCAGAATTTGTAGCACAAGTCTAAATAACAATTAGGAGTTTAATATTGACTTTAAACATATCACAAATACTTGTTTTAAGTTGAGAATTTACTCAGATTAGTTTTTAATAGGCCTGTACAAGCTAGGCAATCTTCTTGGACCTTTTGCCATTATATTTTATTGAAAATAAGTTCCCTTTCTTCTTTTGTCTTTCCAGTGGGGTCCTTTGTGTGGAGTCATCTCTCTAATATCCTGCGGAGTGATGACCCCATGAAGCAGAGGCTAATTCAGCTTCTGCCTGATGACATTATAAGCAGAGATTTTGAGGCAGAGTTTTGGAAATATTCCTCCTACTCAGATTATACTTTTGTTTCAGGTAAAATGAGAGCGAACATATTTATTGTGGATGCTAATCTTAGCATCATTGCTTTTACTACTGTCCCTTTTGGTTGCTTGTGTTTGGCTTGTAACTCTTTTCCAAGTGTGACGTTAACAAAAACACAGAAGAGTTGCAAAAGAGAGATACCGGGTACAAAAACCTCAGACCTCGGAGACACACTGGCCGACGCTAAAGTAGTGATAACAAAGTCTGAGTTTGGAGACCCAACAGACCAGCAACCTACCCAGAGAATTAAGAGCTCTCCATAACAAACCTACTTAAAAAACAATTACAACTGAAAAAAAACAATTGATAAAAGTCTTTCAGTAACCTAGCAGACATTGTAAATTCGGGTCCAGTTCTGACTGTCATTGATACTTTGATGTTCAAAGCCAAAGTTCAGCTCTTCCTTTTCTTCAATTTTTAATCAAAAATCTGAACTGGTAAATGTTGCAGTGAGAATTAGGGTTAGGTTAACCCTACCATCAGTGACTTTCAGCCTTTTGGGCAATGTCATAAGTGACAGCATCCTCTAATCCCATTACCTAAATGCTATATTAGCATGTAAAATTCTGGCTCATAATACTTGGGGATATATTAGCTAACAGTCATTGCAATGTAAACATTGCACACATGAACATAATGATGATATGGTTGTAATATATTATGCAGGCTAACTCTTGTCCCATGGAAAAGTTTTGTAAAACGTTGCTGTAGTGAATGGAAGTAGTTTAAAGTCTCACATTCCACATATTGTGAGTTCATTATAAAACTTTGTTATAGAGAGAAACTCTTCATATACTATCCATGGACATCAGCAAATGATACAGACACGTGAGGCACAAAAGTAAAAGCTTTGGTGAAATAACACATTTTCCAAAGAGGAATGCTTTGCTACAACCAGCACTGATACTGACTAGGCTGGAGCCATCTGTGCCACTCCACGGCACGAAATGTTTTTCGTCCTTTTCCCTCAAGTTTGCTCCTTCCATTGAAGCGGATATTCTCAATGAACCCTGAGGTCGTTCAAATTAAAGGGGTGGAAAGTGTTTTAACAAGATTTTTGGTAAATAAGAGACAAATCTCGCCTCGCTAAGTTTCACAAACCAGCCCACTTTTCCTGTGTAGAAGAATTTTTGCAGAAGTAAGAGTGCTTACTCTATTCTTTTCTATATTTCTCCGGACCTCACACCCATATTGCAAGGTTTCCGTTAACTTTTTTGTTTAAACCATTTAGCATTTGTCTGATTGTTTGATCAGTGTATAGGAATAGACTTTTTCTTTTGATAAAAAACTCTTAATGAGAAAACAATGTTTAAAAATGACTTTCCTGCTTTAAATAAAGTGTAAAGCCAGTCCTGAATTCTTACTCTTAGCATTGTCGTGATTTGTATATTTTGTGATACTAAAAAAAACGGTTCATAAAAGAAAAGTCTTAAAAATTAGCATGTGCCATTAACGGTGTAATGTCTGTTTCTTCTCCATTTCAGGCTTTGGGATAAAGAATCTAGAAACATCCCTGATTTTCTCTCCGAAGTCCTTTCTGCCCAGATCAATCTCGGCCAACCTGACGATGTATCTGCATGGCAGAGCGCACAACCTTCTGGAGGCGAGTTTCACAAGCAGCAGATTATTAAAAATCCATAGGGATAAAGTAAACGTGATGTCGAGTGGGCCTTGTTTTCTTTCTTCCTTCAGGTGGACGTATATATGGAAAACTTCGAGCCACTTCTGAGGAGCGCTTTTGATCAGAAGATGGAGGGCGAGCCAACTGCTAAAAGTGAAAAACAAGAGACCAGAAGGAGGAGGAGAAGAGCAGGCGACGGAAACAGAAGAGAGAAAGAAACGTGTTTGTCCGACACCGACGGTTATCTGAGCCAGGCCAGGGCCACGGTAGGAAACAGAGCTGATAAGTTCTGACGTTTAGATAGCAGACTCTGCAGGGAGCGAAGGAGGCATTTAAAGCTGCACCAAATCCCTAAAAGCAACAGATCCACTTGGTGTCCCAAACTATTGAACTTCTTATAACATCTGACAACGACAACCTGAGTTTTCGATGATTTTATTTAGAAATGGAAAACGCTATCAAAACCGACCTGACTCTATGTGGAAAAATAATTGGTTTTGATGTTACATTTAAAAGTAAATGTAATTTGAAAAGAAATGTTTTTGGTCCAGTCTCAAAGGGTACATCCAGGCCAGACCTTTACAGCAAAGAAATTCCTCAAATAGAACCCGTCTGACAACATAAAGATAATTCTAAAACAGAAAAGAAACAAAGTCATCAACATCTGTCAGTCTGGAAAAGGTCAAAAGGCATTGATAAGACTTCGGGAATCCAGCAAATGAAGTGTGAACTATTATCTATGAATGGAGAAAAAACATGGACCAGTGAAGAACCTCCCATGGAGAGATCGACCTTCCAAAATTAGGCATCATGGATCCCTCCAGAGATAAGAACCTGGAACATCTAAAGCATTAAAATTGTCCCTCGTCACAGTTATGCTCAATGTTCATAACTCAACATTGATCATAAATAAAAGAGACTGGAAAATCATGAAAAAAAATCATGAAGAAAATGTCTGACAAAACACTCAGGAACTTAAAGTAAGAAAGTAAATAATGCTTTTTAGGGGCCTGCTAAGAAGTTTGGATCTGATTGGGCTTGACCTTAAAGGGTCAGTATCATGTAAAATTTACTTTTTTTAAAATTTTTATCTTTACATCATGTTATAATGTTACTCCCTAAACAAAAAAATATCTGAAATCCTGCTTTGATACTTTCATATCTTTGATTCTTTGAGAAATCCTTTAATATCCCGTGGCAACCAGCTGTGCAAAGCGCCTTTAAATAGGCCGTTCATGAAAACCTCCAATGTGGCTGACATAAAACAACAAAAAACAACAAAACGTCTGACAGTCAAACCCACAGCAGGTCACCATCCTTAATCTGCCTTAAGAGTTCTATCACACATTCCCTCCACTCTTTGTAAAACATTAACAAGATTTGTATGGATGACAGGTTGCATGAGACGTTGCTCTCAGTTAAAACGCCTGCTTTGAGAACAGATGAAACCAACTGATATACAAGGAGTTGTCCTTAAAACATAATAAAAATATCTCCATTCTCCTAATACGTAGTGTAAATATTGCGGTGCCAGAATCACAGGCTGTTCTAGAGCAGGATGGGCATGGTTGTAAAGGAACGATAGATTTTGCATCATGTCAGCCAGCGAATGCTAAAGAGAAACTGTCAGGACATCTGTCTGACGTTCATCTCGAGAGAAAATGGGTCAGGCAGCAAAACAATGACCCTAAGCATTACAGGTCATTCAGCCAAAGAAAGGCCGGAGAAGAATAAAGTTAACGTTGTGGAATGGCCAAATCAAAGACCAACATCCTGGCCTCAATCCAGCAGAAACATGGTGGATTGAGTGAATCCCTGTTAGAGTCTGGAGTCAATTCATCCGCCAAGATGACGGGTTGGGCCGACCAGCGGTGCCCAGAGAGCCAGAGGCAAAAATTCCTTCAGCAGTTTGTTTTAACACACACACTGCCAAAAAAAAGCCCAAAAAATGTTGAAACATTCTTTATATGTTTTAATTCAGTATTTCTATTTAGAAATTAAGAAGAGTTTAACAGTGAGCTAAAGAAACATCCAGCCCATCGTCTATACCCAGTCATCCTTGTCGGGTTGGCTTGCGGCCTGGGTACTGGTTCTCATCTCCAGTGTTCACTGGGCGAGAGGTGTGGTTCATCCTGGACAGGTTGCCAGCTCATCGCAGGGCAACATGGACACACATTGGTCAAACAACCACTAATGCTATTTTGACATTAGCATTAGAACTGTCTCTAGACACACACAAACTCATGTCTCAGTAATTTAGAAAGACCGGTTAACCTAACAGATTCTTTTGGACTGTGAGAGGAACCCAGAGGAACTGGTGAGAACATGCAAACTCCATGCAGACAGATGGCAAATTGAGATTCGAACCCGTTTGAATCTCACCATTTTGCTGCTTGGCAACAGTGCAACTAACCGTGCTACCGTACAGCCGAAAAAGAAACACAAATTAGGAATTTATTTTTAATTAAGGCATGAAACACTACTGAAATAATCAGAAACTATTAAATAATTTGTTACTCTTTTCTAATTCTGTGGCATTCCAATTTTTTTTATCCCTGCCAAAACCATGAAAGAGGAGCTTAAGGGTCAGGAAGCTTCGCTTGTTAGCTATTTTGACGTTAGCATTAGCACTGTGTCTAAACTAGCTACGTCTGGAGTCAGACTTACTATATTTTTGGTCCAACACAGAAACCTATTTTTACTTGGTCCACATATTGGTTCATAACACCAAATAATAAAACCCATCTAAACATATCAGCCTGTTCACAGTGAACGAACAGAATCAACTCTTCATCGTTGAAGCTAACCAAAATGTCAAGACATCAGTTGTTACCAGAATTTGTTACTTTGTGTTGCTAGAATCTGACACTTATATATATGATTTAGATTTACATTTGTGCATCAACTTGCACACTGACAACATTAAACAATAAGTTTAAGTTGTATGACTGGACATGACTGAATATTTTGCGGGGTTGTAAATTAATGTCTCAGTCTTACATTGGCCACCAAGCAGATCAAATTCATGTTCCAAATTTAGTCAACTTCCAACAACAGTATTGAACATTTCTAACTAAGTGATTTATAAAATGTTTGCATGTTTTTGATGTGTTTATGTTTGGTTTTTTGTGTGTTTGCAGTTGTTTGGAAGAAGGAAAGCGGACGAGGAAGTGCCGAGGTGTCGGGTTTCTGTGAAGATCTTTGGGAACGAGCTCAGTGTGTTCACATGTGACGACGTCCGTGACCAAATCCATCAGGGTTCCCTCAGCTTGGCTGGGCTGGCTGTGAAACTGCTCAAGGTAACATCCAGCTTATAGGGATGAAAATTAAATTTTTCTGTTCTAGCCTTCATCAAAAATAATCCCATTTTTTTCCAGATGAAATTGAGATAAAAAGTAAATAAAAACAAAAATATAACACAAATACAAACCTAAGCTCTTCTATAAAGGCCGGTCATTGTGTTAATGCTAATAACAATGAGATGGAAACAGTTGGTAGAAGATGCAACCCATTAAGATTTGACGTACAGTAACTAGTGAGACATTATCTTTGCATAAATTGCATATCCTATTTATGATCTTTGACTGTTCAAACTTTATTGTTATATTTTCAAAAAACAAAACTCAATATTTGTCTGTTTATTGCAAAGACATAAATTCAGATTATTTCCACTTGCCTCTACAGAGTAACTGGACCTTCTGTAAAGGCTCCTAAAGTCTTTGGCTAAACATGATAAACATCAAACTAATGTTTATTTACTTATTTTTCATTTTTTTAAATAGGTATTACAAAAAGGTGTTTTTAGCAGCTTTTGCACAACAAAATGACATGGACAATACTAGTAATATTTGTTTACATCTATTTTTTTTGTCATTATGTTAGGAAATGTGCTTTTTCTGCATCATTTTCCACTCATATTTGCATCCTATCAAAGAAAAGCTCAGCCATCCTCTTTTAGCAAAAGTTTTATGTTCTTCCTAAATTTAAAACTTATAAATATAAATATGTTGGTGGCTCATTTGAAAATGGCAAAATTTCTATACTTAATATTTTTTTTAAATATTAGACATTGCCTTTTTTCATGTCATGTAATATTTATGGCTCCAATCGAGTTTTATTTCACTGGATTCGGACAAAAAAAAAAACCAGCTCTTTAGATTATAACTTTTGCAAACATTTGCCATAGAGGTTTGAAGTAAACAAAGATGCAAAAGGATCCTGAAAATTCATTCCTCTTTTACTTCTGGCTTTACTCAACTGAATTTTCTGTAAACTCAGTCGACCAGCCACTGCAATGCCAACAAGCTGATTGAATTGTCAGCAAAACTATTTCAGTCGAAGACAACGACTAATACTGATACTCCTAGGTCTGTTTGCAGCCCATCACCCCCACCGTTTTTCCTTCCTTCTGCTTTGTCCTGCAGGGTCATGAGGTTCATCTGAGCCACAGGGGTGTGCTGATGGCTGAGGAGCTGCGATTGCCCTCCCTGTCTGGAGTCCCCATTAACCTGGGCGTCAATATGACCTCTCTGCTTTCACTGCACCTGAAAGGCAGCGTTAACTACAGGGACACTTCGCACTTCTCCCTGAACGGATACGTCCGTCCCAAGTAGTGCCGAGTTTACAGTCTTAACGGTGGCCACATGGTTAGTCTATCAGCAGAGTGTAACTGGTGTCTTTGTTCCCAGTGCTTATGTGGGCTTGTCAGCCAGGATGGGGGTGGACGGTGCGCCGGGTCAGGCTGCGGTTGAATGGCTCGCCGAGCTCAGGAGCTCCCCCAGCCTGGATGGGAGCTTTCAACTGCAAGAGGGCCGGGAAGTCCGAGTCACCCTGAACACACCACAGGACTTCATGGACGTTATCTCTCTCAGGTAAGCGTTGGTATTTAATGGCGGTGCAGGCTAGCTTTTCTTATTTGAGCCAACTTTATTTGGGTTTGCTTTTGTCATTAAGGTTAAAAATAAATAAATCTTAAGTCGTATGTGTAAGTCTAAGTGTTTATCCAACTTATCTCAACCCCCCGCTCCCCGGCCCCAAAAGAAACCAAAGCACATGGCAGAAATTCAGTTTTTGTCATGAGGTTTTATTTAGTGTTGATCTTGTTTTCATTCTGGAAAAAGAAGTAAATTGATTGAAACTATGACCAAATGCTTCCTTGGCAAAATGAACACTGTGCCACATTATTATTCATTTAATTTTGAGTTGGTCCCCCTTTTGGCAGGAAAACAGCCCAAACACACTTAAGCACTGACAAGACATTTGAAGTCCTGCTGTGATATCTGACACCAAGCTGTCAGTGGCAGATCCTTAGAAAATCGTAATTTGGGTCTCCAATGGTTTGAATACAGTTAGTCCCCTCGTTTATCGAACTACAATGAAGAAATTCCTAACCATTTAAATGGTTAGAAAAATTACACATTTTCATGTGAATGAAACTGATAAACTTTAAGAGAAGGAAAACAATAATCCTCAATACATCAATAAAAAGAGACTTTGAGTGTTTATAAAAACTCCCTACGAGGATCTGTGAGTCATTCCCATGGCAACAGAGGTGACATATTCATGAAGCAAACATTTCAGCTAACTAATACATCAATAAAAAATAATTTTGCGAGGATAGCTAGCTGAGCAAAAAGAACAACAAAAAAACAAACAAAATAAGACATTACACCTCCACATATCCGGCCCACATCGCCAATAATCACCTTGATTCTTTTATCACTTTTCTTCCTCTCTTTACTTTTCCTTATGTTTTTCCGGGCCACTAAATTTCTATAGATGCCATGTGTCCAGTTTACTTTTCTCGCTAGCGGCGGCTCACTAGGCCACCTCATGTATGACAGTGTGGTCCAATAATATGACCTAACACTAATGACCAAAGAATGGCCTCATAATGGTAAAAAAAAAAATTAAAAAAAATCACAGGTAATCTTTGCAATTTGTTTTATTTAAATATTACTATTGTTTTTCAAGCATGAAAAACTAATTTATTACATATATTTGTTACATGCATTTAACAAATATATGAGATGGTTTAGATAAAGACAGGAGATTTTAACTTTCCTGAGATGAGGCGAACATGCAGATTTGGGGCCCCCTGCTGGGTAGGGGCCCGAACCAGTGGAGATTTGTCAAGATATCACAACTCTCGTCAAGCTTGTGTGTTGTAAAAACACACTTAATGAAATAACAGAAATAAAAAGAAGCTGTTGTATGAAACATGCTGACCATCTCTTTGTAATTAGATAATCTGTGCCTCTACTGTGGCATCAGCCTTCTTCTATTTGCGTAATCTGTTGGCATAGCAGCATCACAAGCATCATTAAGAAAAGATTTTAAAGATAGATCTGGAATGCTAGCTTGGACAAAGAGATGTGGGCAGTACTACCAGAGTAACTTGCAGCATAGACTCTTCATAAGATATGGCTTGATGACCCGACGTGTCTCATGTACGCTCTAGCTCCTTTTAGAACATTGTTTGTTTTATGATGTCCGATATTCCCTTTGATCAGCTGGAAAGTCCCAACAACACAAAATAGGAAATTGAAATGGATCCAAAAATATAGTGTTCCCCATCTTCCTTGGGAGTAGAAAGAAAACTGTAACGACAAACGGTATTAGCCCTTACAGTTTAATACGCTGTAAGGGCCATTATGGGATCATGGAACCAGTTATCTCAGTTGTACGCTGAGGATGGGAGATGACAGCTTTACCTCTTTGTAGACACATCCGAAATTTCGTGCATATGTACAACCCTTTTACTTGTCATCCAGAGCCGCGCTGCTGTGGTAGAACGATTTCTTTTAGAAAAAGAAACCTGGAGATGTAGCTATTATTAATTTAGTTATTAATTGAATAACTAAATTTAGTTTAGTTATTAAGTGTGAAAGAGCAAAAGTAAAAATAAAGCAGAAAAACTTTGAAGAACAACTCAAAACCTCTTGTATTTTTTTTTTCTCACTGTCTGTTTTCAACACAGACCTGTTGCCATAGCAACTGACTGACACCAGCTCCACTTGTGCATCAGGATTCAACATGTTGAGATTGTCAAAGTCAAGCCAGGATAACTAACCTACTCCCCTCTCCGTCACTACTTTTTAAAAAATTAAAACGTTTTCCTGACCTTGATATCTAGGTCAAGGTCAGGAAATAGTGTTGACAATCAATTGCACACCACTGCATTGCTTTTTCTTTCTTGTATCACACGAACATTTAACATTTAGCGAGTGACGCTGACAGCTAAAACCAATGGTAGTCATTGTTGGCTAGCCATATTTTTCCCTCCACTTGCTCACGTGATGTTGCAACTTATCTGTAGACGGCACTAAATGTATTTGAACAGCATATTTGAGGATTGTGAAACAGAACTTAGTCAAGAGAAACTTCCCAGCAGGCTCTGAGTTTTAAGCCACGCCCCTTTGATTCCACAACCCCAACTGCATTGTCTGAATGCTCACAGCCGTGATTATGGCCGACCACCTTGTATGACGAGAGAGGACAAAGTGATCCTTACTGGTGGGTTTGTGGTTGTGTGGTTATTGTCTAACTGCGATGCAAAAGAGGCTACTAGTTCCAATAATGGGCCACTAAACCGTATACTGGACATTTAAAGGGCAGGGCTACTAGACCTCAGAGAAATCTAAAATGGGAGTCCTATCACTTAAAACTAGAGTAGGACAGTCTTTATCTTCATTGCTTACACAAATATATTGGTGAATAACTTAAAATTTAAAGGTGATACTGTTGTAGCACAGATAAAGTTAGTGTCACAGCTACATCGGCTATTTTGTTTCTGAAAATCGACATGCAACCTCCGTGCTGTCCAGCTCCAGAGTGTTTCAGCTCAGCGGAGACCACAGAGAGGAGATGAAGGGACCAAAGAGTCGGATCCAGAAGACAACCTGCACCCCGAAAAGCTGTGAGTTTGTAGTCATGGCTGCTTTCTCTGCTATTTTGCTAAAATGATCCTAAATGGACCATCGGTGTTAGCTTGTTTACTCTACTAAAGAGACACGGGGTTAGTTCTGACTCAATAGTCGCATTTCTATCAATAATGGGGGAAAAAAATTATAGAGAGAAGGCAGCAGAGTAGTCCAAAACTTGTATTTTAAATGCAAGAAAACTACAAACTGAAAAAGGTTTTTGCTGAATGCATACCAATATCTATAAGTCTATCAATCTATTGATGAACCAATCATATCACTCTATTGTCATTTCACTATATACTGTATGTTATACCATGCAAGGAGAATTATTAAATAGATTTTTTTTTTTTAAAGAAATGAATAAAAAAACGAAAGCAGCTGTCTCTCTCACTGTTCCACAGGTGGTTGGTTGACAAACTAAGCCTTAACAATATCTTCACTTCATACTGTCCACACTCACATAAAAGTAGCATTTCTTAGTGTATTTTCCAATATTTTCCCATTGTTTTCTAAGTGAACTATGGTGTCCTGCAGGGTCTAAAATGATTGGCTGGCAGCTGTGCTTCAACATGTCATACCCTTCACTTCCCCCTGGTGTCACTCTACCCCCCTCTGGACCGGCCCATCTGTCGCTCAGGTTGCTGAAGCTGGACAGAGGCCTCCACTATTACCTGCTGGAGGCTGCTTACTCATTACATTACAAGGTATGCATACACTATTACTACTGACCCATTCGATAAGTTAGGATATTATTGAACAGCTCATTTATTTTAGGAACTTTATCACTGCCTGAAACAGTTTGAAAGCCTTTGTTTCTGTCAATTATTATGATTTTTCACATGTAGCTCACAAAAACATGACATTTGAAATTGAAATGTCACATTAGACAAAAAGAAAAACGATAGTGAAAACAGAAATTTATGCTAAATCAAAAGTATGTTTAGTATCTGCTTAAATGTTTTTTTTTCTTTTTTTCAAAAGGTACGTTTAATATGACAAACCATCCTCATGGGACACATATTCTAAATTTTTTGATATGAGTCTATTAAATATACTGGTGAACATTCATGCAATTTACATGAAATTGTTTCTTTTAATATAAATGTATATATCCTCCTGTGAAATTGCCTAGAGATGCCAACAAATTAATATTTCGATAATGTTCTTTAATGTGTTTTCTTTGGATATTCATGTAATAAACCAACACAGAGTAGCGCATGTATGCGAAGTGTAGGAAAAAGGTTCTGGCTCTTTATAAGTATCTAATAAAACAACTTTAAAATGCTTGACTGTGTGTAATTTCAGGAGAAATATGATTGCTTTGTATTGTTCAATCCATCCTTTAGATTGGATGAGACACTGCTGTATAAAGACGTGTTCGCACTGCTAAACCAAACGGCCAGACGAGTGGAGCGTTAAAAGAAGGAGCCAGTGGAATTGTTGTTTTGGCAGCCATTTTAGTTTTAGTCTTAGTCTTTTGGATGAAAATGCTTCTCTAATTCTGACTTAGTCATTTGTAAATGTGAAACTCAAAAAGGTTTTAGTCAAGTTCTAGTAAAAGTAAATAAATAAATGTGTTATGTCTTCATAAGAAGTCAGGCTATCCCAACAGATCACAGCCAGTCCAAGGCATATAGCAAGTCACATTGATGTTTACTTTGTGGTTGCAGTGTGTCAAGCTGGGAAACAGAGTTGTAATGTTGATGGATCAACTTCACGTGCTGTAATTGACACCCTTAGTTGTGCCATAAAAGAGCTACTCTATTCATTTTCTGTCCTGTTTTAACCTAGAGGGGGACCTGGCTACCCAGAGAGGCCTCCATCCACCTCCTTCTTGCCACGCCCCAGTCCTCTATTCCCAGGGACATGTCTCTGGACCTGGCCTTCAGCGCCCACAGAGTGCTGCTGAGAATCAAACACCCACTGAAAACCATCATCTTACAGGGTCAGGTCCAGAGGAAGCATGAAACGGATTTGGAGTTTCTCAGATATCGAGCCTTTTAAGACTTGTTCTTTCTATGTTTCTTTAGGACAGTTTGCTCAAGAGAGGAATGTAAAATCTGGGAAGCTTGAGCTTGTAATTGACAGTGTCCATTTTTATATCATGGTAAATATTATGTAAAACGTTTGGAGGTATATTTGCTGAGAATCGATTAAATGTAACTTTTTTTCGTGTCTCTGCAGGGTTTGGTGGACAGCACCAGCCTTCAGTCTGAGCAGAGAACGCGCTACCACCTGGAAGCTAAGATGGCCGCCGATCAACGGCCTGTGATTCTGTCTGTTAATGTCACCCGTGGATTGGCCAGGAAGAGCAGTCTCTCCGCTACTCTGAAGAACGTGTTCAGAGAGACGGCTTTACTCTCAGGTGACGCTCTGCTGCTTTCAGGCCCTAAAAACGTCCATCTGCTTTTACAGATGCCACAGAACTAGCAGGTGTCTGTTGTTTAGTGGCTCTGGAGCGGCGGCAGGACCTTAGCAGCAGCAGCAGCCAGTACTCTGTGGAGGCGGAGCTTTTCTTACCTGGACTGGTGGGCAGCAGGATGCTAGGACTGATGGAACAGAAGGGGGCGCTGTGGACCTCTGTCCTTAGGGTCAAATATGGGCTGAGAGGTGAGAAAAGATTACGACCAATGCAGTGTTAGTAGCAAGCTGCCATCTTGAAATGAGGGTTTCAGTTTACATGTAGAATATGAAAATTCATTTTGATTTGCATTAGAAACTATTTAAAATGTAAAACCTACAAAGAATAAATATGCAGTGGTGGGCAGCTACCCGAACTAACTAAAGAGTTAGTTCGGGTAGCTGTAAGTGCTAATCATAAACTTTAGCTCTGCTAATGCTACAACAGTCGGTTAAAGCAGCTTTTAGCCAAACTAATGCTAACATTCTAAATTCAGCCTGATACATGGGCTAAATTTGTTATTGAGAACATATAGTTGTGACTTTTTTTGGACCTTTCACTCATAATTTTACTTTCAAATTCTGGTGAGTGTTGTGGCTAATTGCTATTTGGTCAAAAAATACATGGGGCAGTTTAATCATGTAACTTTTTGGTTGCTGCCTGTTGACCAGAACTCCTGTGAAACTAAAGTAAATGAAACAATCTGTGAATTTTAAACTGTTTGCCATGCAACTACTGACTGCACTCTACAGCGATGCATTATGCGTACAAAATAAATGTCATTTGATGTCATTCTCCACCTGTGGTGCAGGTGGAGAATGTGAAGAGAGAGAACAGGACTGCTAAATAGCCTTTGCACACTTCAAAATAAGAGCATGAGCAGAAACGTTTTGCTCACTAAAGAATTCCTAAGAGTCGATAAAGCAAACAAAGATGTCAACTGAAGCTCTGGAAAACAGCCAAGTAAATTAACGTTTCAGAATATATCTGGAAAAATCAATTCAGGGGAAGCTAAGTGCGCTAAATGTTCTTATAGTTAGCAAAAACACAAAAGCGCTAAATGAAAAATTAGCTCCGCTTTTGGCGCATTAGTGGATTAGCAAAACTGTGCCGACCACTGTATAACAGGTCGAGGATTTAAAAAATAAAAAAAAACTGACAAAAATAATAAATTTATGGTTCAGACCTCTGCAGACACCTGCTCCATAATTATGGCACAATATGTAATGATTGTCACTATGGTTAGTTTTCGATAATTTATGTTTTCCACGCCCTCACAGGGGACTCCAGGAACCTACATCAGGAGTGCTACACATCCCAGAGACTGAGGAGAGGAAGGGACTCCAACCTCACGTACATCATGAGAGCTGATCATGAATTCTACTGCACTAACATGGAACCTATCAATCACAAGGTGACACTGACCACACAGCGGCACTTTGTGAAAGATTTAACTTTTGTGGTAACAGCGTCATGGAACACTGAAAATGAGAAAATACCAACTCATTGTTTAAAAAAACTGATGGTGCAATTATTGGCACCTCGAGCAAGTCCTAATGTAACTAAATCTTTTTTTAATATATATATGTACTTTACTTTTTAAAGGGGCAGTATTGGGTAAAAACTACCTTTTGAGCTTTATATCATCTTATAATGTCCTTTATCAAAAACATACCTGAAGTGTTGGTTTGATTCTTTCATGCATGTTTACAAAATCCTTTAATCTCTTGTGGCAGCTAACCATTCAGCTGAGTGGAACGCCTGGGTGGAATAGCTCCGCCTTCGAGTCACGGTTTCCAAGGTTCCCCCCCATAACGCCCCAATCAGCTCCTTCAGACTAGCAAGCAGCAATTAGCAAACACCTGGTGGAACTGTGAATCAGCTAAGGGCATTATATGAGCTACTTCTCAGTGCAACACTGGCAGAAACATTGTTAAAGAATTAATAGAGGAGCCATGTTGTGGTGACTTTGAAGCTAAATTTCTTTTAAGTCATATTTTATATTCATCAATCATTTTTAGACAACTAAAGTGAACACAGTTACTTAATTATGCTATAAAGTGGTACTAAGTGCCTGGAAAACACATAATAATGGCCCTTTAAAATTGATTTGAGATGTTGAGTGATCCATCACTTCCTTTTTCCTGTTTGGAGACTTTATCTGGATGTGATGTTAAAGAACTTTGTCATGTTGATTTGGTGCCCTCTTTTAAAGCTAAAAGGTTTAATACAAAAGACAACCAAGCCAGCTAAACTATATAATTCTTGAGTCATTCTGATGGAAATGTGTTAAAATGAGAAATGATCCAGGTGTCTGTTAACAGATCCACATGAAGCATGAAGAAAGCCCCAGCCACATCAAATCAGTCCTGGACCTGAGCTATGGCAAACACTGGGATGAGATTAATAACAAACACACGCTGCTCCTCAGTCAGTCCTTCAGAAACCAGTCCACACAAAACCACACCAGTTACACGCTGGAGGTAAACACTCCTTAGTTTTTTTCACCATTTTATTGTTTATTTTCTTTATATAAATTGTGTTCCAAAAGGTGACATGTTCTTTCCTTCCCAGTTTAACCTCCAGGTACCTGAGAAGAACTTGAACTACAGGACTCAGCTGATGCACTCTCGCCTGCTGCAGCACGGCGCTGAGAGCAGCACTCACCTAAAAATCAACTACAACAACCTGATGCCTCTGGTGGCGGGGTTACACTGGAAGAGCCCCCCGGAAAACGACCTTCATAAAAAATGGGAAGGTGTGACGCCGTCGTGTGTGTTTAGATGCGAGGAACAACTAAGCACCTGCGTCCGACCTGCTGACCATCACTTCTGTGTTTCCATCCAGGCACGTTCAACATGGACACACCTGGACAGTACATCTATGCTGCCTACAGGCTGAGCTGGCCAAACCGCCACGCCCTGCAGCTCACCTTGGAGCTGACGGCCAGCAAGTGGCTGAACATCCGCAACCTGGTCCTGCACGGGTTCTACAGGGATCGGGGTAGAGAGAAGGCAGCGCGCCTCGAGGTCCACACACCAGCTGCTACCTACGTCCAGGTAAAACATACATCAGCTGAACAGTAACAGCATAGTGACTTATGGTGCCTTGAATAGATATGCATCTTTCACATTTTCCTGTCTTAAATATTGGGGCCGTAGCGTTCTACAAGATGGCCAGATGTTTTATAAGTATATAAAAAGTTTGGCATGCATTTGTAGTCAGGCTCCTGGCACTAGTAAAATCTGACCAAGTATTTTGGGTCACATTTTTAGTGCAAATACCTTAGTGCACATCAAATAAGAGAAAACTATCTTACAAGTAAGTTTTCAACATAAAATATGGACTTGTTTTAAGTCAATCATTCCTTAATATTGATGGAAAAGTACAATTTTTCCATAATTTGCCAGTGGCACAAGACATTTTTCCCATATTATTAGTCCTGGCAGATAATTTCACAGGTACTTTTTATTAAAATTAAAAAGACAAAATCTATTTAAGCTTTAATGGTATTCCTTCATCAGAAACATACCTGGAGTGTTGCCTTGAATCTTTCATGCATGTTTGAGAAATCCTGTAATCTCCCATGGCAACCATTCAGCTGTGCAAAACGCCAGGGTGGACCTAACCCCACCTTCTAGAGAAAGATCCTCCTTGGAGCTGCAGTTTAGAAACGTCCCACCTTCTGCCTCTCAGAGCAGCCCTCCGCCACATCTCCCCCACTCAGCTCCTTCAGACTATCCAGCAGCGATTAGCAAACACCTGGTGGAGCTGTGCATCTACTGAGCTCATTTTAGGAGCTACTTGTCAGTGTAACAGTGTTGGTAAAAATGTTATAAAAGGGTTATTAGAGAAGTCAGGTTGTGATGACTTCCTGATGGTGGAGTTTCATGAGCAGTTTTTAAAGAGACAGAGGCCCAATTTCCAGTCATTAAGTTAAAAAGTAAAATCTCTTTTGCCATATTTGACATGTATAGCATTTTCTTAGCAACTGGAGGTAACACAGTTACTTGATTGTGCTACAAAATGGTGCTGTGTGCCTGGAAAATACATAATACTGCCCCTTTATATGAAAAAAAGTTAGGAGGCAAAATAAGTCGATTGAAATCAGGAATCAAATTTTGGATTAAAAAAGGGGGAGGTTTATTTTGAAGCCATACCATACGGCCCTGCTTTGATGTCTCACAATCTGTGTCTCTCCCCAGGCGAGGGTTTGGGGCGCGGTGGGGAGGCAGGCGGTGAAGGCCCATGGCTCCTTAGCTTCACTCTGGACTCCTCCTCTGAAGGCAAATGTCTCTCTGGAGAGCTCTAAATCCAGCCACGCCTTGCTGATGAGCGCCACATGTGGCAGGCAAAATGTCAGCTTCACTGCTGCTGTGAGCGGTGCTGATAAGGTGGGTGGAGACAATGGGCTAGGAGAGTTGGAAGCCTCATTTATTTACAGTATAAATGTGTCAATCTTTTTGCTGCTTGTGTAACGTCCTAACAAGCCGTCTCTGTTTGCGGACGTGTTGAAGAATTTGAAGAAGAGGCAGGCAATATTAAAGATGGCCTTCACCAAGCTGAAAAGTCCAACCGTGGAAGTGGAGTTAGAGGGCTGGGTGGAGGAGCTGAGAAGAGACAGGAAGATGTATCAGAAAGCAGCCCAGCTCCAATTTAGGTGTGTGTTTCAGTCTGCAGGATTAAATCCTCCTCTGAATGTTGAAATTGAAGTTAGCATCTGATTGAAAGCTTCTGATTCAGCACTTGAATGTTTAATCTCAAACAGAATTATTTCATTTAACTTGTAAAATCTGAAAGAAGTGGAACATCTGAGTTTGTTTCACCACTTCAGATCCTTGTTGAAAATGACACTTAAACAGAATTTTTCTATACAAATGACAGACTGTATGAAACACGGTAGCTGTGCTTCCATTGGCCTACAATTAAACAGTTTGACATTTCGAAAATTAGTTTGCTTAATGAACACACACCAATTTCAAAAAATTAATTTTTTTGATAAAGTTTTGCTGCTGGTCATTTGGGTTAGATCGAAATTGATATATATCATAAAACTGTCATATAAGTGGAAATACTTTTTTTCCGCATCACAAGAATCAGATGATCAGCGACCAGATGTTGCCACTGGCGCAAATCTCACAGAAGACGACAACAGGAAGTGGTTGGAGGATTTCGAAGAATGATTTTTAATAACTTACCATGTGAACAAACTAATTCATATATAATTTTAATTGCGCTTTTTATTTAACGGAAACACAGAAGTTACGAAATTGTGTTATTTCGACATTAGCAGAATATTAAAAAAGTTTTGCAATGGAAACTCAGCTACTGTTATTTCCCAAACACTGTAAACCCGTATTTATTTTCTAGAGTCAATGCATAGAATGATCCTGCACAGGTTTCACAGCTGAACCTCATGTAATGCATGAAGTTGATAAAAGTTTCACAAATCCAAACATGTTTTTTAGAATTTGCCATTAGAGTGGAATAATTCTGATGTGCAGCATGAACAGTGTTGCATTCTATGTGTGGCTCTTGTGCTTTTTAAGATGAACCCCATTTAAAATGGTGGCAAGCCAAAAGAAAATACCCTAAAAATCCATCCTACAGTCACCAAAAAGGTTTCACAAACCCCAAAGTATGATTTCAATAATCTGTCATCTGTATAGATTATTGTGTACATTCAGGTACCAACTATGGACGTACCAATAAATCGGCCCCAATTTCCTTAACTTTAGGAGATTGGTGATCTGCTGGTATTGGCCAAAATTGGAACCTAAAGCTTTGAATCATTTGCCAACTTCAGCATCATCGCCACAAAATTAGCTGCAGTTTACCAGAAAGCAGGAAGTAACAGCTTCCATCTCACACAGGCAGCCTTTCCAGAACTTTCCTCAGACTCTTCTTCTGCGAGAAACCTTCACTGTGGACCTCGTTAAAGGCCTCTACGTTTTGGAGTCTAAAGCCGGTTTCCACGACAACAAAGAGGTCGTCCACACATTGACTCTCGGCTACAAACCGCCAAGCCCATTTGTAAGTGATTTGCTTGATATTTCATTCCCTTAAGAGAAAGTAACTGAGCTGCATTCAGTGACCATTTTGCTTAATTATGACCTCCAGGTTTGTTCTGCACTCATCCACACGTTCAGCTCTGACATTTTTCCATTAGACTCTGAGGTCTGTGTGACTGGAACCAGCAACCAGGTAAGCTCCGCCTCTTCAGAACACTAAAAGTTTTTTATTATTATTTTTTTTTACCTCAAGAGACTAAAACCAGAAGTGACAGGCAGTCAAATTGATTCCAGTGCTAATAACTCCAAAACTATTTCAACATGTTATTTTAGCTTTTAAAACTGCCTAAGTATAGAATTAACCAATCAAATATGAGTGAAATGGATAATGTAAAACAGATTATTCTAGTGAATAATCTCTCGTTCTGATGCGCTTCCACAGACACACAGAGATCTACGAGGGACTCTGCAGGTTAATAGGGAGGATAAACTCAGACTCTTTGGGCAGATTCAACAGAGCCCCTCCAATTCAAATCAACAGACAATAACAATTAAAGCAAACTTCACCCATGAGCTACAGGTCAGTCCCTCCACCCTCGGCCTCTACCCTTGTTATGTTCTACGATGCTACATTGATTACTGAAGAACATTTTATCTTTTGAAGTTTGTTAGTGAAATTATTTTATTGAAAATTTTTAATCGTTCATATATATATATATATTTTTATATATATATATATATATATATGCTATATATATGCTATATATATAATATATATATATATATATATTATTATTATTATTATTTATTTATTTTTTCCCCAGATTATCATCAAATACTGAAACAACATATTGACAGCTTCAACAATATGTGAAAAAAATAAAGTTGTTTTTTTTTATAAAAGTTGTATACTGCAGCTCTAAAGAAAAGTCCTTCTCTACATTCTTATTATTTATTACACGTAAAACCTAGCACTGAAAAAGAGGGTTTTTTTCTATATCAGTGTTTTGTAGTCAAAATATAATATATTATTGACCATTTATCAAATTCTATTAGTTCTTACAAAACTAACTAAAAATTATATGTTATATCTAAAATTGGGGATGCACCGATATAAAATTTTGTGCCGTTATCGATATCCGATATTAATATTTCAGTTATACCTGATAACCAATAATTAACAATATTGTACAAGAGGAACAAATGCTGCAAGTCAGTGACTTGATGCAAGCTGCTGGGTTTCCTTACATAGAAACTTTTTGCCTAAGGAGAAACGTTTCTAATAATTAATTGAGCATACAGCACTGTTTGATAACGAGGATCAGTTGGAATGTGTGTGTGATTGAATCAGAGTAATTTTTTTGTGGAGTGTCTTGAGACAACGTTTGCTGTGAATTGGTGCTATATAAAAATTTTTTATCAAAAACACGACCACACCACTGACGCCACTGATTGTGAAGTGCTTCTCTACTTCACAATCCTGCACTGCATTACTGTCACATGACCAAGCAAAAACCAAACCCCTGAAACACAAATGGCAACAAGATGGACATAAACATTGGTTGTTATTGGACCAAAAATGACATGTTAAAAATAATTGACCAACATTTTAATGTTGATATCGACGTTAATGCAAATATGAGTGGACCAGGCCTTCATTCGGGTGTTTCTGTTCCAGCTGCAGCTGCCCTCTTCTGCTCTGATGGAGGGATACTTACACTGGATTCCTAAACACAGCACTGACTTTGACTACCAGGCCAGAGGAAAGCTGAGACTCGAGAGACAGGAGTGCACAGTGAGTGTTACAGATACAGCACGCATTCAGATCAATGCTTGTTAAACATCCAGCACCAGGCGGCCATGTTGGTTTTGCAGCTTTCAGTGCAGCTGAACGGAACAGCAGGAAGAGTCAGCCTCCGTTCCTCTCTCACTCACCCCTTCAAGTCGAAAATTCCCAAAGCGTTAGAGGTGTACACTGTGAAAACATCAAAACATTTGTTGTTGTTGTTGTCATTGCATTTTCTCATTTTCCGGTCAAACTGCATGCATTGTCCAGGTGAAAGCTGCTGTAGACGCCTCAGAGACTGGCAAAAGGAGCAGTTCATTGTGTGTGCAAGCAAATGGGAAGAGCAGGGTGACTGTGACTGGTCAGATGGTCCACCGGCTCCAGAATCCAGACAGAGCAGTGAGACTGGACCTGGATCTGTCCCAGAACCTCCTTCCGTCAGTCAGCGCTCTGCAGCTGAACATGGCAGCCAATGTGTCAGCAGACAGGTTGCTTTGCCATTGTCTGTGTGTGTCGGAGGAAATGTTTTATAGATCTGTAATAGTTTTTATTTCCTGTCCTCCTCCAGCGTGGCTCTTCGTGGCTCTGTCACACAGGGACGGGAGGCGCTGCTGGTCCAGGTCAAAGGGTCACGGATAAACTCCCAGGTTCTCCGGCTGGCTTTGTCGGGGAATGTTCACCATTCCATGTCCGTATTGGAGGGTCTGCCCTCAGTCCTGGGTCTGGACGGAGTGTTAGAGCACTCTGATACTTTAACAGAAGGTGCAGTTTTTCGATCATTGGGAAAGTATTTGCCCCCTGTTAGCACTTCCACATATTGTCACCATAAAACACAAACCATGAGGTATTTTTATCCAAAACAGCAACACAAAAGTAGTGTAAAGAGGAAGGAAAAAGTTTAAGAAACTGACTCATTTGAATTAATTAGAGGTACAGTATTATGTAAAATCAACTCTATTGAGTTTTATATTATGTTTTAATGTTATTCCCTCGTCAAAAACAAATGTGCAGTGTTTCCTTGATTCTTTTATGCATGTTTGAAAATTTCTTGAGTCTCCCATAGCCACCATGTGGAGTGCCTAAACTCTTGCTCCAACAAAGTGCCACCTATTTCCTCAAAGCTCCTCCCCTTGCTCCTCCAGACTAGCCAACAGCAATTAGCAAACGTTTGGTGCTGGTGCAATTGCTGAGCACATTATAGGAGCTACTTCTCAGGCTAACACTCCTAAAAAAGACTGTAAACGGCATAATGAGAAGCACTATTGTGATGGTGTAGTGTTGGAAAAAGTAGGAGCTTCTTAAAGATAAAATGGCCCAAATTCAAGGTGTCAAATTAGGAAGTCTAATTGTCTTTTAAGTCATGTTTGAGATATACGGCATTTTTTATAACAACTAAAGGCAACAAGGTAACTTGATTTGGCTATAAAATAGAAAATTGCTAATACCAACCATTTAAAGGGTATTAGTTAAATTTTCAAATAAAATACGCAGAAGTTTGTTGTTGGAGTGTAAAATGGGACAAAAAGTTCAAAGGGCACGAACAATTTTGAACAGAACTGTATACAGTAGATTGTCTTGGTATACTACCTGATTGGTGCTATTTTTACTTGAGAACCATCCCCACAAATCCTGTTATTTTTAGCTCTGTGCATGTTGCTGCAGGTCACCTGGGGGTTAACGTGATGGAAACTGTACACAGCATAGAGCTGAGACATCAGCTGGATGCTGCAGAAGGTCTGGTCAAAGGAGAAGGAACAATGGGAGGTGATTACCAGCAGACACAGGCCCGGCTTTGCGTTCGGTCCGGACTCCAGAACCTATGTGCTAACTTTAGCCGCCACCTGGAGAACCGGGGAAACGGACAGTTCTCTGTTCAGCTTTCTCACTCTTTCCACCGACTCAACACCACAGGTGAGCTCTATAGATTTTCTTTAAGAACTGTAACATAGGAATGTTTATTAAAAGGAGATCATGCTGTCTCAGTTAGAGCTGTAAATCAGCCTTTGAGCCTCCCAAAAGATACAATAAAACAGAGCAACCTGGCTGCAAAAGTCCAAACATTTAGCCTTCCTGTTATCTCCTGATTGTCTTCCACTCTCTGAGAGCCTGAATAAACTGCATTGATGTATCTGGTTACTAACTGAGGTTGTGGTTGCAGGCGTTCCTGGTGACAGCAGTGCTAAGGTGAAGTGGACCCAGGACGAGTTTGGACTGTCTGTCGTCATAGTGCTGCAGGCTGGAGCTGAGCATGTCAGAGCAGAGTTCCTCAAAGACAGAACAGACCAGCGGTGGAGCTACTTCTCCAGGTTCCAACATCAAGTCAATGCCCTGCAAACAAGAGGCCTGCCAGGCTCATTCCAAGCCAGAGCACAGCACCAGGTGCAGGACGACTGTGTACTTTGTCTTTGAGATTATTTTAACTAGAATGCATTAAGAAATCGTCTCTCTCAGGATGTTTATACCCATGCTAACATGTCTGTTATGTTTTTTTCTCCTCAGTTAGAAACAGGAGGATTTGACATCAGTCTGGTTCTTAGCGTGGAAGGCGAGAGAACGGCAGAGATGTTTTTTAGTGTGGGGTCAAAAAATAAGACGTCTGCTTTGGTCGTGATGCTGTGGCAACACATAAAGCTACTCCAGGGTCACATCCCCAATTCTTTACAGGTTCATATTACATTATTCTGTTATGTATTAATGATTTCTTTGAAAAAAAATTTTTTAGCCTGGAAAATATTCTTTTTTTGTTATAATGACAGAGCCTTCCTTCACAAGGCACTTAGACCCCACCGTAAAATTAAGAGGCATGCCAGAAATTAGATGGTCAACTTCAAAAAGGAGTGGCTACAATGTAGCCTCACCCACAGACCTATTGCAATCTCCAAAGGATCCTGTCACAGCTGTGCCTGCAACAAAAATGATTCATATGCAAAATTCTCCCCTTCAGTAAAAGAAATGTTGTACTCAGATGCTTTGTACACAAAGACGTTGGTATGCACCGTCTTCTCCCTTGAATAGAACTTCAAGATCGTAACAGGCGTGCGCACTCCAAATTGCGCATATATTCACTTTAATAATACACACAGCGGAAACTGTCTTAACACTAACACAGAAGCTAGTAGCTAGAGTCTTCCCTATGTCTCTCTTCAGAGTACAGCCAATCAGCAACAAGTGAAGTAAACGGTGCTCCGGGATTGGCTGCTTTGCGAACGGCTGCCAAAGGGTTGACTGTCGCAGGCGTGAATTTCTTGGAGTTTGTTTGTAATAATGACATGAGGTACCTTGACAAATGCCAGAAGGAGGGATGGAAGTATTGAACTGAGCAACTGCAATTGTTTTTCCAAGTTGTTTTTGCCAGTATAGCCATGGCTTCTTCCTGTTTAAGTCAAGCTAACTTGTCGTGAAAGTAGAAAGTTGGAAATGGCTAGCTTAGAATCCAACCCATACCTTCATGTTGATTTGATCAAATCAGTGACAACAGACACTGATATCGGTATTGACCAATGTAGGATTTGCCATGTCAGGTTTCTTAAAGACATGCAATCGGCGATCGGCCAGAAAACTGCAAACAGTGCAAACCTACCAGAAAGGTGATCTCTGGCTGCCTCACTGCTGAGCATGAGAACTCCACCATTTCTCTCAGGAGCAAATTTTACCAAAAGGATGTTTTGTTTTCGCAGGTGAATTGCACAGGAGTCTCCACTGAAGACCGACTCTTGGCCCACTGCTTTGGAAACGTGGCAAACCGGCCCGTGGAGGTACAAGCCGTTCGTTCCAACAGACCGCACCGCGGCCTCTGCTATGGCCTGTCGCTTATCCATGTTAGTCTATGGCTCCAAGCCAAAGGTTGCTACCGTTCCGGTGGCCAGAAGGAACTTAGAGCCAACCTGAGTCATTCTTCTCTGCGCTTCCTGACATATTTAGGACTGCCCAGCAAATCTGCTGTTAGGCTCCTCCTTTGGCCTGGCCCCCAGAGGTGGGTTTTGAGGACTGGGATGGTGGCTGGGCCTTGGAGAGCAGATCTGAGAGCAGGACTCAGGGTGGAGTCTCTCAGGCTGCATGCTTGGCATGGACTGCTTCAATATGGGACTAATAGTGAAACACAAAAAGCTATAGTGACGGGCCGTGTGAAGATGAAACGACTGTGTGACGTTAGAGCAGAAGTGAGTGTTTCCTGGAACTCTGCTACTTCCTACCTGTTGGCTGCTGTACGATGCACAGAGGTGGGGAGAGTGGTCCAGGTGCAGGTTGGGGATATTCTTACAAAACATCCCTTACAAAACAAAACGTCTTTAGTCTTTCATGGAGAAACAGGGATCAATGGTCTGAAGGGATTCCTGAGCTATGAGGACCAGCAAGGTTTTCTCAAATCGTTTCGGTCTATGCTAGCAAAGGAGCAAAAAGTTGAGGTAGGATGGAACCTCAGTGGCACTCTCATCCCAAACAAAGTGGATTTCCAAGGTTCGGGTCAGCTCCACCATTCTTCCTTCTCTGGAAGAGCAAAATTGCTCATCAACGACAGATCTGCACAGATTAACCCCACCGCCGCTTGGAAACTCTTCACGTCTTTCTCAGCTAGCTTTCTGCAGAAGCTGAAGCCACAGTGGCTCCTCACCATGACCGCGTCCGCCACACCGAGTCAAGCCCAGGTTGAGATGGAGAGTGATGCGTGCCAACTGCTTCTCTTGGCAAACAGACGCCAGGAAGAAGAAAAGGAGAGCAAGTGGACACTTTTTGCCTATCAGAGATGTTTCCTTCTGAAGGTTAGCGAGGAAACAAGGGACCAGAGAACTTGTTTCCCGTCAGAGAGAAAGCAAATAAACCATCTTCCCTGAAAGATGATTCCTGCCTTTCTGACCTTTATGTTATGTTATGAATAGTGGAAACAATGATGCATTGCCTGTTTTCTGTTCAATAATGAGGACCTTAAAATAGCCCACAGTCGTGGTTGTAACAGCTTACAGCAGGTCAGAGGTTTACATCCATTTATCAGGCTCCTGAGCTGCTGAGCTCCTAAGAACAGGTGTAAAGGGCATCATGGAGAAACATTGATGTGATGACGTGCTGAAAGGGGGAGTGTAAGAAACGGTTGGAGCTTCTTAAAAAGACAGAGGGCAATTTCAAGATGGCAAATAGGGCTATGAGGTGAAGTAAAACAATTAAAAATGTAAATCCATATACTCTTAGACATTAACATCACTTCCAATCAAAAGAAATGTGTTGGTAAAATGAACTTTAATCTTGAATCTGCCATGATGTGGATAGTTTCAGATTTAGCTTTTTATTTAAGGCTCTATTTAAAAATCTGCTCTTGTGTGGTTTAAAGAAAATCCACTGTAAATTCCTACGTACTCACCTCATTCTTACTGCAAAGTTTTTGCTGTATCATCCTTCAACCTTGGAGAAAAGAACACATGATTAAAAAGCTTAAAATTCATACGCCATTCATGCTGGTGAGGAGTGGGTATAAAACTCTGACTGGCACTTTCAGCATTTAAGCAGACATGGAGGATAGTTTACTCCAGCAGTTTAAATTTGTACAGGAAAATGAATTTAAAAAACTCACAGCAAAAACATTTTCTATTAGTGTGCTATTATAGTGTCATTTTCTTTTCCTCCTGCAGACTCTCATTGGTCCACAGGCCTCAGCCAACATCTCCGTCTCCCATTCAGGATGTGACACAAACCTCAGGGCAGTTCTCCATGCTGGAGGGGAGCAGAAAGGATCCGCCAGTCTGTCTGTAACCTGCGATCCTCATCGGAGTCTGCGTGCATCTATTCTGCACTTCATCAGTGCGGTAAAAACGCTCAGATTTCCCACCAGCGCAGCGCTACCTCTGAATGTGTCAGGTGGACGTCTGCCTCAGGTGGATGCTACCCTGGAGCTGGGACGGTGCTACCTCAGGGGGAGCGTGGGTGACTCCACCGCTCCGCAGGAAGCAGCAGACGGCCCCCAGTCGCTCATTGTGAATGTGAGAAGCCACTGTCCTCTGCTTCAGGTAACAGCATGGAAGAAACAAATCGCTGTTAAAACATTACAGTTAACGATGAAATAGTTTAGATTAGATAAGAAATGTTTTCATTTAACTGTTGGCATGTATTTACGACAGCGCATTAGAGCCATTGGAGATGAAGGAAAAAAAACAGTAAATTTCTGCCAAAAGTTAATCTCTGACACATTTTAGAAAAAACAAGGACCATTTCTGAGTTTCATAAGTTGAAAATTTGCTAGAAAAACAAAACAAACAAAATTAGATTAATCTCAGAAATGTTCTACATTTTTTCTTTGACATTTCTGAATTTCAAAGTCAAATTTCTGAGTTTTAGAAATGTTGTGAGTGTCAAAGGTTGGGGAGGTTTTGACAGTAAAATTTGTTATATGTACTTTAAATATCTAATTTGTTGATGAAAACATGAAAAAATGAAGGTCAATTACAATTATCATCAAATGATAAAGTTATCATTTCTAAAAATAATTTGACGTATTTTAAGTGTTTAAGTGTTACCTATATTTATTGAGCCATTTATATATCTTTGTTTTTATTTTTAACTATGCAAGTTTTGGTCCTTCATGACGGTCACTCGTCGTCATATTTCCTGTCAATCAAACTATTCCTTCTGATTGCTAAACAATTGTTCAGCAGCTTTTAACAAATAACTATCCCCTCCCCCAATCTTACAAGTGTATGAAGCTATCAGCAGACAGACTTCCACTAACAGCCCACAGCATGATGCTTCTCCCACTGTTTGTGGTGTAGGGGTGGGTCCTCCCTCAGTCTCTGGCCCTTCGGGGCCTCTTGTCGGTGGCTCCCTGCCAGCTGACCGTGTCGTCCTCTCTAAGGGTGGACGATGAGGATGCGTCTTTAGAGCTAAGTTGGTCCTGTGTGACTCCGTATCTCTTTGGGAGCATCAGTCAGTCGTTCTCTGGGCTAAAGAGCCACGGTCTGCCGCAGACGATCAGCGTGGAGGCTTCCGCTGTGGAGGGTTCGGACCAGGGTGGAGCCGTGACTGTTGATGTTGGGACATGTAGGATTAGAGCCAGGAGAATCGCTCAGGACGGAGGAACGGGACGGCGGCTTTGGGCCTGGGAGACGGACTGCCCTGTGTTACAGGTACAACTTTGTTCCACGTTTCATCCAGCTGGATGTCTCGGTTTTACTCTGTCATGTTTATATGAACAGCTAAAGGCAAAGACTGGTTAGATGAAACAATAAGTATTCCTTTTAAGGGAGCAGTATTATGTGAAATTGACTTTTTTGAGGTTTACATCATGTTATAATGTTATTCTCTCATCAAAAACATACATGGAGTGTTGCTTTGATTCTTTCATGCATGTTTGAGAAATCCTTTATCTCCCATGGTAACCATTCAGCTGTGCAAAAAGCCTGGTTGGACCTAGCTCCGCCTTCGAGACAAAGCTCCTCCTCAGAGCTGCAGCTAACAAATGTCTGCCTCACAGAGCCCTCCTCTGTGACTCCCCCACTCAGCTCCTTCAGACTAGTCAGCTGTACTTAGTTAAAAGAAGACGGTTCGATGACTGCCTGAAGGCAGAACTTCAGTCTTAGTTTTTGAAAAGATTTATTTTTTTTGGCATGTTAGTTCTCTTGAGTTGACAATTTTGGCCCATGAAGCAAACAGTTTGGACACCCCTGCTGTAAGGAATCCAGATATCCTGAGTTTAACATGTTTAGTTCAGCACCAATTTGGGTCAAGGTGACAGTTGGATGTGTGACCCAACAGGTTCGTGTGAACGGCTCAGTGTGGGAGCACCCTGGGGGTGTGTGGACGGCTGTGATGGAGACTGATCTGCAGGGCAGGAGAGCGTTCCTCAGGCTGGATGCTGAACCCGGGCCAGAGCTGAGAGTTGAGGGCGTGTTGGACCGTGACAGTTCCCCCCTCACCATTTTGCCTACCAGCAGTACACTGAGATTCAGCAGCTCTGGATTACATGCTGCAGAAGTTCTTGTTCAGACGGAGGAATGCTGCCTCAGAGCTGGAGGAGATGTAATGTCACGTCCTGGCCTGCAGGTGTCACTGCTATACCACAATAACTGCTCTATAATTCAGGTACGGGTAACATGCAATAGAGTCATTACACAGAATGTATCATTCAGCATGATCACTTCATTAACTGGTGTTTTCCTGCTTCTAAAGGAGTGGTTCAGTCCAAACATCATGCAGGCTTCAGGCTCTCTGCTGAGCTCACCAGCTTCTGTTTCCTCCCACATCTTCATGGTGGTAGATGGCAAAGAGTTGCACACCGTGCTGTCTGCAGGACAAACTGAGGTTTGAAAACAGAACCGAACTGACGTTTCAAATCGACTCGTTTGACACAAAGACGTCTTATTGTGCGTATCTTCTTCTGCAGGTTCACAGTGAAGCATTTCTACATCTGAACCATTCCGTCCCCCTGCTGAAGAAACGGGGCCTGCCTGTGAATGTGTCTCTGGCAGTAAACTCTGAGAGTCACAACAATGGTTCACGCTCTTTTACGGCCAAAGGCAGAGCAGAAAATCAGCGGGTAAGAACAGCAATCAGATAAACTGTGAGGTAACGTGTTCCCTCATTTAACCAGAGCTCTGTCCAGATCCAGAACTGAAACATTCTCAGCACGTATATGAAGTGATGGTGGACATTTATCATATTGTGATTAATTTCTTATAGGATTTTGATTTATTGTTGTCTTGAGGATTTCCAATTAATGATGTTTATAATCCATTAAAACTGTACATATTGTCAGGATTTCTCCACAGTTTTTACAATAAAGGAAGGGAAAGAAATTTTACTTATGTAGCAACAAGGCAGGTCAAAGTGCTTTACATGAATCGGAAGGAAATACAACAAAACAGCAAACCAAAGAAAAAAAGAAAACAAAAATAGTATAAGACTAAATAGTCTGGTCATTCAAATGCAAATGCTGAGATGCTGAGAATCAAATACCTGCAAATCCCAATAAACTGAAGGAATGAGATTAATGGGGTAAAGAAGTGTTGGTTAAAATTTCTCCTCAATGATGTGAGAGACCTGAAAATGCCTTTAAGAAAACTACTTTTTAGAGTTATTTCTGAAAAGTTGGTGTGTAGTTATTTTAATTGATTTTTCATTGGAAACTGTAAACATGTTTTCCCTTTATCATTACCAAATAAGAATCTGTTGTCTATTTCTGTCCGTTTTGATATGAAATGTTTATTTTTAGAACCTGTTAAAGAGAAAACAATTTCTACCATCACAATACATAAAACCCAGAGTTGGAATGGGTGTAATTTATTTTTTGCCATGAGTCTACGGCAAAAAAATTTTTTTTTCCTTTTTCCAGTTTTCTCAAGAGCTGAAAATGGAAAAGACATCTGAGACTGTGAGGGTGCAGAGTGAGCTAAAACATGCGGTGAATTATCTGGACAAGCTGGGAGTCCCTGGAAGCAACAGCATCCAGGTTGGCTTGGTTTTCACACCGTAAAAACAATGGGTTGGCTCTGGGAGCAGGGTCACTGAACTTGAGTTGTATGTTCCAGGTAGAACTTGGTTCTGTTGAAGGACGGATCCTAAGCCTGGAGTCTCAGTGTGGAGCTCAGCAGTCAGGACTCAGACTGCAGCTGAAGATGATTCCTGAACTCAAAGAAGTGAGGGGAACCCTGTGGCATGGTTCATCATGGCTTCACCGCCGAGGCCTGCCCCTGAGAATATCGGTATGCTTTGTACTGACATGCTTTTATTGCTAATTATTATTAATAGAGAGAGTCTATTAAACCACGCCCACACACATCCCGATTGGATGAATCAGGATGTGTGTGGGCCAGCCTGGGCTGACCCTGGGCTGACCCTGGGCTGACCCTGGGCTGGCCAAAATTAGCCCCAATGAACTGCAAACCGAGGAGGCGTGGCTAGATGCCTGTCAATCATTCTGACAGTAAGAGACAGTAATGCTGAATAGGGCTGTCAGAAGTTAGCCCTTTGGAAAGACCCAGGGATTTTCCCCATGCGGTTTGACACCACGTTTGTTGAAAATTTAACAAAATTTAACAAATGTGATTATTTATATACCCTATCCTAATCCTAACCCATTATTTATAAAATGTATTTATTTTTAAGTTTATTTTAACAACTTTATTGTAAATGTCAGGGAGCGCTTAGCCCTACTAGCCCTCTTATATGAGCCATCTCTGTTAATAATGATAAGCAGCAGATGTGTTGGTATTGAGATGTATTTGTGTTTTCTCTCCCAGGGCCTTTGCTCCATGAAGGGAGTGTTGTCTGAGCTCCGGTCCAGGGCTGAGCTCAGTGTGGGCGGATTCAAGCTGCTCACGTCCGGGCTGAATGTCAGCGAAGCTGCCGGCCGCCTGGCTGGGCTCCTCTCATTCTCTCCTGCTGCTCTCAATCAAACACGGACACAACACAAGCTGGACTCTGTCCTAACTGTGCAGTTCAAAGGTCAAGACATCGTGTCATTTCACTTCTTCAAATTTGACTCCGTTTAGAAATTAGTTGCACTTATGTTTTCTCTGAGGGCAAAGGATGCAGGCAACTGAAAGTTTTGTTAACCAGAACTTGAGCCAGTTCTCACAGGGTCATAGGTCACCTCATGAAATTTTCTCACTCCCTTTGTCCTGTACTCCCTGCCTGCAACCCAGGAAATGTTTGGCATGTTGACTGACTATGCACCACAGAAAAATATTTTCTATGCTCAGAATTTGTTTTGTAAGACAGCATATTAGAGCCATCGTAGATTTAAAAAAGGGAGTACATTCCAGCCAAAAATCTCAGAAATGTTTAGATTAATCTGAGAAATTTTCTAGAAAAAACGTGGAAATTTATGAGTTTTAAAAGTCGAACATTTTCAGCTTTTGAACATTTTCAGAGTTTCATCTTAATGCTTGATGTGACCTTAAATGAAAATGACTTTGACCCTCCCTACTTTAAGGTATTAATTTACACATTTCTTGCTTTATTATCTCTACCCGCAAAATACAATAATATATTTTGACCAGCAGCTGTCACTGTTGTCATTTCATTTGTATTGCTAATTTTGACTTGCTTTTTCCGAGCTAAAAACCAGAGGCCTAAATAATCTCTATTTAGTTTTCATAAATTCAGTGCCAGAAAAATCCCAAGATGCATTGCACTAACTAGCCTTCTCATCTGCAACCGTCTTCAGGTCCTTTAAGAAGCGTGTCATTAGACATTCACCGCCAGGACTGGAGGTTCCAGGTGGCGGGGGAGGCCGGGGCCTGGGGAACGCATGGTGGTGCCAAGGAGGCCCGGTTCACACTGAGGCACGCTGAACGAGGAGAAACTAGCCCTGCCTTCCAGGTGTAACGAGGTCAGCATGTAGAAGGAAGTTGCCGCAGCGCTGCTCCTCCCTACTAACGGCCTCTGACTGGTTTCAGGTGGAGGGCTGGGGGAGACTGACGGAGTCCCTGCTGAGGGCCTCCATGGCCGTCAACCCTGAGCTCAGCTCTTCATTCGCACTCATTGTCCAAGGACACACCTCCACTCCCAGGTACTGATGGTGCTCAAAGATTTTATAGCTGATTTCCAATCGACAGCTCTGATTTCTCTTTAAAAACTGTAAATAAATAACAAAAGGCTTTTTTCCTTTGGCTATTTTTTTTACTTAAACAGATATTTTAAAATTAGAGTTTAGATTAGGCCTAAAAAAATCCATCCTGACCCGGACAATTCCATAGGAACTGTGTCGGAGCTGACTTTAATTATGTAAGATGATTTAATACTTTATTGATCCCTGGAGTGTGGGGCCGGAGGACTTGTTTTTCCAAGCACTGCACACAACAAAAATGAAAAATAAGTAAATAATAGTAATATGCATACAGCAATAAATATAAACTAGCAGTGATAGTCCTAAAGCCACACGCATATCACTCAGTATATTGCTAAAGACATATTCTATATTTAAAATGCACAACTCTAGTGAGTGCCCCATAGTAAGAGAAGCCCAGACCCAAAGTAAACCAGGCATTTTATCTTAATGAAGATTTTACTGCTTTAAATTGTACAGTATAATTTGCATAAGCTTCTGCAGTTTTAACTCTTATTTAACATCTTCAAGCTCCGTTTTGTTGCTTGTTGCAACCACAGGGTGAGTCAGGTGCAAATTATCTGGGATGTGTGATTGTGCTTCTTCTGACTTAAATAAACCACAAGGCAGCTCACCGATCCTGAAGACAGCCAACCGAGTCTTCTTCACTCACTAAAAACCTCCACACCAAAGAGGATTGTCATCAGCATGACCTGACAGCACCGTTTTATGCTGCAGTTACCGATCAGATTTTTCCAGACATTCACAGATCACAGCCTACAAACGCAAAATTGTCTGATTCTGATCACAGCTGATATTTTCGTTGATACACAACAAACCTGCATCAGGCTTGCTTTTGAAATAAACTACCCGACATACACATTTCATGTACCATTTTCCATAAATCCTTCTATTTTCAGTTTTTGCAACTCAGTTTAAAATGAGAGTTTTGAATTATTTTAGCAGCAGTTTTCTTCTTCTGCCATTTTTAGTGCCTTTTTGTCTGAGGATATGTTTTAAATTACACAACTACAGGAAGGTGTTGCTTTTTTTTTGTTCATTTCATTCTCCATTGCGTTCAGATTAGAGCTGCCAGTCTGCTCCAAAATCGGTTTCCTGCTTGGAGGGAGCGATGTCCAAACATCTTCCAACTGCTGTAGACAAAAGGAGGATCTCTGCTCCCTTCCACTCACTGATCAAGATTCTGCCAAATCTTGATCACAACCACCTGTTGATGTCATCTGTTTAGAATAAAGTCAACACTTGTTTGACTAAATTACTCAGTGCATCCCAAATTAAAGGAAAAACATTTTTATGGCTGGAGGGCAAATCAGTTTCTTTATGTTTTAACTGCTACTTTTTAAACTTATTCGGATTAAAGTGTTTAAGTTTTAACCCTTTCATTTTGTGCTCCACTAGCTGATTTATTTATTTATTTTAAAATCCCTAGTCCTATAGGAGTGTCAAATATTGGCAGCAATATTGATGCTAATTGAATTTTATTTTTTTATTTTTTGCAAAGCTGCCAATATCTTATTTTTTAGTCTCAGAACCAGACCTTCTAGGGAAAACGACTTAGACTTTAGTTACAGTGGAATTGAACTGGACTGGTGTGAATTCAACCAGACTCAAACCACACAACAGTCTCTGTGTTCTCAGTAGCCATTAGGGGGCGCCAACTCTCCACTGACTCCATATGCATGAAACCAATAGAAAGTTGGAATTTATCTGGCGCTTGTGCACACCTACTTCTAATGCTGCCCTGGGTGACTGCCCATATGACCTACAGTCTATAAACATGCTCTTCTGTTATTATATTGATTTTATTAAAGTGACAATGGTAGCTTTATTGAATTTGAAAGGCTTGTGAAAAATACAAATAAATAATATATAACATTTTATAATATAAATTAAACACTCAACTGGGCCAAATGTTATACAGTTTGCATAAATATTAAAACATTCAAATTTCTGAAAAAAAAAAAAAAAAAAAAACCTGTAAAAAATGCCAGGTGATCTGAATGTAATTTGAAATACTAATAATAAGAATACCCATAGCTGACCTTTGTTGTGATATCTAGCAAGGAACTGATGGTGAACGTGGTCCACAGCGCCCCCCAGCTGCTGCCATACCTGCCTCCCCAGCTCCACCTCCGTTCTCAGGTAGGTTCACTCCGTTTCAGTTCGACTTCCACATCTTTACATTTGAAGTAGAGTTGCCTGCAACTTAAGATTATCATGCCTGTCCCAGTTGAACCAGTCCCAGTCCAACATGGCAGTGCTGGTGGAGGTGTTGTCAGGCAAGAAGAAGCTGTGGGCTGTGGGGGAGCTGGCGACCATGGAGGGCAGCTACAGGCAGACTGTGGAGGTCACACACTCCTTCCCACAGGTACCACCAAGATAAACTATCAGTTCACTCTGTGGAAATCTTTCTATCTTCAGATTGCACTGTCCTATAAGTTGTTAAGTTTGTCTATCATCAAGAAAAATGATTAGAATTATTTTGATTAGCTTCTCCTACAGAACATGTAAGTGTGTTTGTGTGTTAGCTGCAGCCTGTGCCCAGGGTTGTCACCATTAGTACGATGTATGAGGCCAGAAGGTGGCGCCACCTGATCCAGCAGGCCACCGTGTGGGGCAGCCACCAGTTCAGCTTGTCTGCTCTGCACTCGGCTGCTCCGGGTCTGGATTTGGAGCCGGGCAACCGCACTCTGAGGGGTAAACACCAACACATACGTTACATAACCTCACATACGGTACACCATAAACATGTTCGTAGACTTTTTTGTTTTGTTTTTCTGAAGCTGCAATTGCAAATGTCGCAAAATATTGGAATTTTTAATGATCAACGAACAAAAAGTACTAAATGATTGTTAGTGATGCATGGATTTTTAATACAATTTGTATTTAGCACTCCTCTGATGCTATTTGTTTTGGAGAACGAGTTGCCGGTCAATTTGTATTTACAGTGTATGAAGAAAGTACAGGTGCAAGTATGTTAATAAAACAAAAAATATTTTTTTTGTCACTCATTCCAGAAACTGAAACTCACATTAAATAGACAACACACAAATTATTTCAAACCTTTATTTCTTGTCATTGTAATAGTTATGGTTTACAGATAGCAACAAAAACCCCCGAAAATTCAGTGTCACAGGAAATTACACTTTTTCCTTCCCCTCAGCTTTCTATAAATATTCTTGGAGATTCAACTCTGTAAACATCCAGCTTCTTCAAGAATTGACAGTATTTTTGTGAAGTGGTTTTGACAATCTTGTGGACACCTGTCCTCCTGGTCCATAGTAAGAGACCGTTTGGAGGCACAGGAGTAAATTAGCTGTTCAGACAACATTCATTTGCAATTTTTTATTTTTTTTTATTTTGGTATTTTCTGAGATGCTGAATTTTGGTTTTCTGTTATCTGTAAGCCATAATCACCAAGAAAGAAACTAAGGCTTCAGATATTTCCCATCTATATAATGTGAGTTTGCCTTCATTTTGGTTTCTTACAATAATATTCTGACACTCTTCTATAAAGTGTTGGTTTTTTATTCTTCAGTAATACTGCTATTCAAATGCTTTTTATTGTTGTCTGGTCACACTCCGCTGGCAGCTCAGACTTCTGTGAGCCTTTCTGGAAACGATTGTCTTGTTTTTGGCTCACCCTCCGTTATCCAGTTTGGGCGTGGAGAGTCGGCGCACGCGTCCACGTCTCTGCGGAGTTTCTCCGAAGTTCTCTCATCTCCATTCTGGCTGAAGCTGGATGCTGTCTAAATGTTTGCTCTTGTGCTTTCTTGGCAGTAATGCGTAAAATTGTTCTCTAGAAGAACAATTGCTGTGTGCTCCCAAAGGAATACAGATTTTTAGTTTCATTGTTGTTCTTCCCGTCAGTCCAGGTCAGTGGCCTCCCCCGTTTGAGCAGTCTGGAGTTGGTGCATGAGAGTTCCTTCCACAGTCGACTGGACAGCGTTTCACTGGGCTGGAAGAGGCAGGGACATCTGGAGCAGGTGAGAAACAACAAGTGCACCATAAACATGTTGATAGACTTTTTTTTTTTGTTTTTCTGAAGCTGCAATTGCAAATGTCGCAAAATATTGGAATTTTTAAAGATCAACAAACAAAAAGTATTAAATGTAAGTCACTAACAATTGTGCATCACTAAGAATTAGTGATGCACAACAATTAGGTGTAAATACACAAAGAAAATATTAACATATTCACTACTTAAAGCTGTAGTGTAACTTTTATTTTTAAAAAATTACTTTCCACCGGGGTTTTCTTTCCAACCCCGGTGGAAAGAAAAACACACCTTAAGGCAAACGCTTCTCTTCTGAAATGCATCTGTAAGGAAAATAATAAACCAAAAGCATATATTTTTAGACAACAATGCGTCTATATGGAAAACATATATTTTTCTTCCAGTTTCGGTCTGGATGCTGAGGTGGAGAATCGTTTCAACTTCGTTTTCTTTTTCCATCTCTTCCAGAACGTCATAGAGTTTAAAGGTCATTGTTTTCTTCTTTTTTATCATTATGTTTTTTGTGCAGGTGCACGTCCTCAGGTCGTGGAGTCACTCTGAGGAGACAAATGAGACGAAGCTGGAGCTGAAACATCCCTTCTGCTCGGCGCTGAGCCAGCTGTCTCTGCACACTCTGTCACTCCGCTCACCCAGGAAGAGCAGTAGCAGGCTGCAGGTACACATCCAGCTCCACACAACACTTTGCTTTTTGTTGCTCCATTAGATTCCATCCATTTAGAAGTGATACTCTAAACCAGGGGTGTCCAAAGTGTGGCCCTGGGGCCATTTTCCGACACCTTGAAATCATTCTGTGTCCAAAATATAATGATAACACACATTAATTTCATCAGACTGTTAATGACGATACGCTTAAAATGAACTAAAGTCACATTTTCTCTGATCTAAAAATTCTCCAAATTAAAATAGGTAGGCAATTCTAACATTTGTTATAGTTCCAGCTGCGGTGGTTTTCTTTCACACTGGAAGCTTCACACTGCGCTGAATCAAACCAGTCAATCCCTTTGAAAAACCTGTTCCCCTGCTTGCCTGTAGTGGTGCTGTTGTAGCATGTTTTTGTAGCCTTGAATAAAACTAAAATGATTTCCAGATTATTTTGGTATGAGGTAATAGGCTTCATTAAAATGGTGGTGTATCTAGTTTATTTTTACAACAAAAATGATTTAGCCTTTTTTAGTATGACTGTATGAAGTCCATTGTAGACAGAAAAAAAGGAGTACATTTTCACACAAAAATTGTGTTGTGGCCATTTATGTGGAGCTTTTGTAAATTGTAAGTGCGATAAATGTAGTTTTTTGGGGGCAGTTAGAATATGTTAGTTTAGAACCAAAATCTGTAACTATTTTTCATTTTTGGAATTGTTTATGTTATTTTGGCCATTTTTAGACCCGTCCACCGATTTAAGTTATTATGAACACATTGTTTAATGTTATGGTAAACGTCCGGGGTGATGACAGGGGAGGGCTTCGTAAAATTATTATTATTGACCACTTTTTGAACTTACACATCCAGATTAAGATAACCTTTGTTTTCATCTCAACAGAGGTTTAAATGAAAACCTTTGTTTAGATCAAGAGGTCTTTACTTATTGCTTCGTCCATATTTTTGGAAGAAAAAAGTATGTGTATTTATTCAAACAAACAAGTTGAAAATGCGTTGAAGAACCAAACCACCTGTCGCCTCCTGCGGCCTTTATTGGACATTTTTGGCTTTGGAACTTAGAAGGCAACAAAGGCAATTTTTGAGATTAATCTCAAAATTTCAGACTTTTTCCTAGCAAATTTTTCAGTTTTCAATCTCAGAAAGGTTCTTGTTTTATTTTCTAGAAAATTTCTACATTTTTTGGGCAGAAATTTACTCTTTTTATCTACAATGGTCCTGATTCACAGTAATAGTAAAGAGATGGAAAAAGTCTCATTCAACTTTTAGTGTGTGTAAGACAGCCATCCAGGTAATAATTGTGTGTGTGCGTGAATGTGTGTTCTGCAGAGCCATTTGTCCTGGAACGGTGCCGTTCCAGTCAACATTTCTCTCACCCTGAACAAACTCAGCTCCAGCGTGGGCCGGGCGTGCGTTCTGCTTTCAGCCAAGCGGGTCTGTGGATTTCTGCGGGGTCAAAGGTCAGGGCAGGAGGGGATGCAGCTTTTTAGGAGCATGAAGTGCATGTCTGTTGTTGCAGATGGCCGTGTCTTCTGGAAAGGGCTGCGTGTCGATGGGTTACAGCGGAAATCTGTATTCACAGACTGCAGAGGTGACATGGCACGACAAGAGTTTCAGGCAGGGCCTGACGTACCAGGTACTGCTCTGCTTCTCCGTTACCGGAGAGACTGTTGAAGCTCAGGATGCTTTTAAATGGAAGCCGTTTCTATTTTGTGTCTTTGTTTTCCTCCAGAAAAGTGCTGAGGGATTGCACGGCCTCCAGCTGTACATGGATCTAGACCGCGTGTCCCCCGCACCCTGTCACTCACACATGCTCCTGGCCAAAGTCCAGACCAACCTCAGGGACCGCTTGGAGCACAGAGTGGAGCTGGGGGTTTGTCCCGAACAGCCGGTGAGTCCTCACACTGGTAACCATGGAAACCAGAAGAGGAAGCGATCCTCTTGCTAAAAGCATTTGGCAGTATCTAAAGTTGTCCACATACCCTGTGTGGGGGTGTGTGTGCGTGTGTGTGTCAGACTCTCTGGTGGTCCGGGTTCCACAGAGTGAACTCAGGAGAGGAGCTGATCTACAGTCAGTGTAACGTTTCGGTGACGGGTCAGCCGCTCCGGTCCCGCTTCACGCTCACTCTCACCAACTCCTCCACTGCCCGGGGGACCAACATCTCTCTCTATACTGAGGTAAAGATACTGCTGAATATTCACTTGATAAATGATCTATGGGTTCCAAAAAAATCTAAAAAGGATTGTGTCCGTTGGATTCAGCTCCCTTTACTCTGACGGCCCTAAATAAAATCCTGTGCAGCCAAATGTTGTCAGAGTATGGCATGTGGTTTACTAAACTAAAGTTTACAAAAATCAGCAGCAATAAGAGATAAAAATGGCAGACCATTTTTATGTCACGCTAAATGTTTTGCTCCAAATTAAACATTTAGTTTGAAAACTAAATATTTAACTTGCTAAAATATTTATTTAATATAAATATTAAATATTAAAATTAATATTAGCTATATAGCAAGTCGAATAATATATTTGACTTACTATATAAATATTTAGTTTGGATGTATAGCTAAATATTTGCCATGTGAACAATATATTTACCTTGCTAATTAAATCTTTAGCGTATTTAGCTTGCTAGCTAAACATTTTGTTTGAAATGGTGACGTGTCATGGTGAAAATGAACTACTGGAGCTGGTGTCCAGGCGGTACCAAGCATCCCAGTATTAGGAGTTCTGTTCATTCTCAGCATAACTCCTGAGTTATGCTGAGAGTGTTCTGGGGAGTGTTCTCCAGAACCGCTGGAGAGTGTTTGTGTCACCTTGTAAATCTGTGAGATCCGCCGTCTCTTTGGAACCAGAGCGCCGGAATTCCCCCAATAAAACCGAGCATCTAAGGAAACATTGACTGATTAAAAGAAAAAGGTTGATTCACCCAGATGGAGTGGAGGAAAACAAAATGAATTCAGACCTGGTGTCTAGACTCATGTCTGAACAATTAAACACATTTTATCTAAACTACACATTAATGTTTAAACAACTGCAGTGAAATTATTATTTCAGATTCATTCAGTGGAGAAGTTGACATAGAAAGTCAAACAGTTTACTAATAATTGCAGGGAGAAATGTGTTCAACATGAATTAAAATCCACAAACACATTCAATCATTTAGAATGTTATTGAAAAGTCAATTTATTTCAGTATCTCCATCACCATTTAAAACACATTACACAGATTAATTAGACAAAGATTGATGTTTCAACACCGTTACAAATCTAAACCAGATTTTGAACATTTAATAATAAAAGGTCATTTAAAATTTGAATATTACATCAGACCAAAAAAAATATATTTTGAATCACTTATGTTTAATACCTGTTTAAATCTTAAGTGACTTTTGCTGTATGACACAGTAAACAATCATTTTCTGTAACGTTGAAGTCTCAGAGCTACTAAAGTCATCAAAGCGTTAAAGTAAAGTTTCCAGACTGATGCCAGACTATCTGGAAATGTTAAATTAAAATGAGCATAAGGTGAAATAAACTAAGGTGTGAATGATAAACTAAAAGCTGAATATAAGACAATAGGTAACTGAAGGTTAATATAAATACGATATTGCAATGAGTAAATATGTGATTATAAAATACAATTTTTCCAATAGACTGTTGACTTTTTTTTTTCCTTAAGAAATGAATCTATATGTTTTTAGAAACTAGCATTTTGTATTTACTGAAATGTCTTTGTCTGACATGAATTTGTTTAATAATCCAAACCATATACATCTACAAATTGTCTGTTTTGTGCATCTTTTTTCCGCACCTAAATTGTTCAGATCATTAAGTAAAATGTAAAAACCTTTATATTTAGTTAAACGAAAAACTTAATTAATCATTTTATTCTTTGTTTTCTTCTTATAATGGTGTTTTTTTTCTGTTTTTTGTTGGGGTTTTTTAACTTTCCAGTTAGTGGTTGGTAACCTGAGCTTGTTGCTAGGCAGCAGCAGCCTGTTGGGGCCCTACGGTGCCGGCCTCCAGGTTCACGCCACGCTGGACCGCAGACACCAGGTCTGGGTCAATGGTACGCTGGGGGGCCGCTGCCTCCGGACCGCCGCAGGCTTCATAAACGGTAAACAAAGGATCACCGCTAATGGAGTCCAGAAAACTAAAAAGAGTAAATATGAACATGTGTGTGTTTGTGTGTGGGTGTGTGTTGCAGGTCCAGGCCTCTGTGAGGACATCAGTGCAGCAGTGTGTGCAGGAATGAACCACAGCTTTAAGGCTGAGGTGCAGAGAAGAGAACGCTGCAGAGAGACTGAGACTCTGGGAAGCTGGTCACTGAAAACAGCCAATCAGAGGCTGATGATGTCAGCCAGTGGCTGCTTGGAGAGATTAACTGAAGTAGAGGTAACCCTAACGTCTTCAGATATGATTCAGTATGCAGCTGCTTCACTCTGTTTGCTCCTCTTCATCATTTCATAGGAGCGATTTTACTTCCTGAGCTCTGAGATCCAGAAGGAACTCCTGGAGAGGAGGAAGGCATTAAAGCATCTTCTAACAGAAACCACTGAACAGGTCTGCTGCATTAAAGTGGCACTATGTCACTTTAAAAATAAAAGTTTTTTTTGTTGTTAAGTGTCCCCATGAGACGACAGAGAAATATATAAGACAAACAATCTGTGAAAGAATCAAGCTCCTCCTGCTTCTTCCTCTGGTCCTTCCATCAGCAGAAACACACGGCTCAAGAACAACCAATCAGAGCCCGGAAGAGGGCCTTAGCACTATCACTCATTCTCATGTACACGCTGCTAATTGCGCTAATGGGGGAGAAACAACTTACTGTTCCAGAAAAACTGTTTATCCGCCGTCATTGGTGACCATGGTAACTAGCCTTAGCATTCACAGCAGGTTTTGCTGTGGTGTAACAGAGAGCAAGGTGGAGGCTGAGAGCAGCACCTATATAAGCATGATTGACAGTGCTAAGACCCTCCTGACTCTGACTGGTTGTCTCTGACATCACTTCCTAGTGATGTATTTTTGAAGATGGCCATCTGACCACAGGGAGAATCCAGAGGAGCTTGATTTTTGATTTTGATTTTTTTTCACAAATTATTTAGAGACATAGTGATAACACTAAAGGGACAGAATTATGTAAACTTGACCTTTTTGATCCTTACACTATGTTATAATGTTATTCCATCAAAAACATACCTAGAGTGTTGCTCTGATTTTTACATTTGTGTTTGAGAAATACTTGAATCTGCCTCTAACAAATATGTATTAAACACATTATTTTTTCTAAAAGTTACATAGTGCAGCTTCAATTTCTCCCCAGTAACGTCATGCTGTACCTGCAGGTGTTGGTGATTAACTCTGTGCTTCCTGTCCCCCAGCCTGCAGACATGCGGCTGCTGCAGGACTGGAGCTCCGTCCCTCTCCTCGTCTCCCAGCATGCCGAGGGCCTGCTGGACCGGGGCTCCACAGGGCTGCTGTCCCTGTGGCTCAGCAGCTCCCTGCGCCGTGCGCTGACCAGCAGCCTGCCTGACCTGCTGGGTTGGCTCCAGCAGGCCTCGCTGCAGGGGCAGCAGGAGCTGCGGAGTGAGTGTCTCCAGCGTCGGAGTTCTTCCTCTCACTGCCAGGAAGACATCATCAGTACAGTGTCTGAACTTCCTGTCCAGGGCCTCTGGCGACCCTGGCTGGTGTGTACCATGACGTGAAGGGCCAGAAGCTGGAGGCAGCATGGAGGGAGGCTGTTGGGATGTGGACCAGCAGGCTGCTGGACGTCCTGCCTGCTGAGCTGGAGAACCCTCACCTCAGAGCCCTGGCAGGAGCAGGAGCCTCCGCCCTCACAGCCGCTCTGGACGTGGTGAGGAAACGACAACCTCTGGTTATTTTCACTGTTTCTGTTTGAAAGCAGAAACATTTTTGCCTCCTGAAGTTTGGACCCGGCCCTGTTTTTGTGTTTTTGGGTTGTTGCAGGAAGCAGTCACTTAATCTGAATTAAAATGAGCTTGGTAGTTTACGTTCTGACATTTGTAGGACGGCAATTTTGTTTCCAGAGGCATCATAATCCATTTTATTTAAAGTTTTGGCTGTGTGTGTTTTTTTTTTATTCTTATTTTTATTTTAGTTATTGTTTTTGGTTGCTGGGTTTTAATTTTGGATATTTACATTTTCTTCCAGGTCCACACTGCAAAAACACTAAATCTTACCAAGTAATTTTGGTCTAGTTTCAGCAGAAAATATCTTAATACACTTGAAATAAGACAAACTAACTTAAAAGTAACTTTATAAGTAAATATCTCCTTGGTATTGATGAGAAAATTCTAGTTTCATTGGCAGAAATATTCCCTTATGAAAAGGGAAAAATGTCTATACAGTTACATAATCTGCCAATGGAGAACTTTCTCATCTATATTAAGAAATTATTTACTTAAAACAAGAGCCTATGCTTTGCAACCGAGTTACTTTTAAGTTAGTTTTGTTTTATTTCAGGTGTGTTAAAATATTTGGACTAGAAACTAGACCAAAACTACTTGGTAAGATTTTGTGTTTTTGCAGTGCAGTGGTGTGTTCTGTACAAAATTACATTTATTAGTATTGGTGTTCTTATTTGTACTATAAAATGGCAATATCTTCTTTTACTGTATTTTTCTGGGACTTATTTTCTGACATTTTTCTTGTTTCAGGTTGTAAAATCGTGCCACAACAGAGCAGACTCATAAAAATCCTAAAAGTCACTGAAAGCTTGTAAATTCCAAGAGTACTGTGTAGTAACTGTGAGTGTTTGGTTCAGGCGGGCCAGCAGAGCTCCCACTGGGCCGAGGCCAGGCTGGCCACCACTCTGTCTGGACTCAGGAAACGGCTGGCTTCTCTCTACACATTCAGCCGCAGGTACTGCATAACTCAGGCTCACCTTAAACCTTCATTAGCTCCTGATTTTATGAAACTGCGCGACCGTGTAAGAGGTGGAATGTACCCCTCCTGTTTTCTCAGAATAAGTCCCGGCTGACCTCAGTCGGTTGAAAGGTCGGGTCAAATAAAGGCGACATGTTGACGACTTCAGTCCAGGGAGCCACTTGGTCAGATATCTGTCGTTTCTTTCAGAGACTGCGCGGTCGATTTGTCGGTGCCGCTGCTGAATCTCGACCTGTCGAGGGCCGCCGATGGCGGGCTGTTGGAAACCGTGCTGGAGGAGTGGCTCCTGGGGCCCCTGAGGGCCCTGGCTTCCATCAGACCTGCAGCCGAGCTTTATCGCTTCAAGAGGAGAATCATGGACAGCCCGTTCAGACGTAAGCTGCTTGAGGGTTGAGATTCAACATGTTCATATCAAATCTATTGGTAGGTTACGGTTACATGAAGCATGAGAGGAGTTTTTCATTTCATGTATTTATTTCAAACATGATTTTAAAAACAGGGGTGTGGGAGGAGTGCATACATAAACACTTTATGTATATATAATAAAGCGTTCTTATTTAATCCTACGCCTTATCTCAATTTATTTAAATATGACACTTCCTGACTCAGTAGTTATCAGGAATTTGTAATTATTTAAACATGATTTAATATTCATGTACCTGTTCAGCTGCTGCAGTAACAGTTGATCCTTTTAAGAGGTTTTGTTTCACTGGAACCACTTCAGTAAACGGTCTGTCATTGTTGTGGTTGGGGAGACGCATAATGGAGTCTGATTTATTAAAAATCAGACCCAGCTTAAGAAGTCGGCTTGGCTCTGAATACTTTTACAGTTCATTTGTGTCCTCTTAATTTCAAAGGCAAAGATTTCCGGGTTCTGCGCCATCAAAGTTTTTAAACAGATTCCTGAGATGGTTTCGTGCATCACATAGCTGCCAGAGTTCCTGCCAGCGTTCTTGTTCACGCTGAAGCCATTACAGGAACACGTGTTTTGGACTTTCGGAATGTTCGGACCGCGGCTCAGCGTTGGCGTTCAGCGTTGGCAAACCTGTCCGGTCAGAGAGAGAGGAGCGGCTGTAAATCACACACCGACTCCTTTGTCTCTTGACAAAACACATCTGCTGATGGAAACAGTTCGCCTCCAATAAAACACATCTCTGCAGACTCAGGGGCCTGCTTTCTACAAAGCTGGAATCCATGACAGTTATCAGATTATTTTGTGTTTTTTGTTTTGTTTTGCTTCAAACGTAGCCAAGTGAAGGGAAGGGAGCACTGCTCTTACTGGAAACTCTAATTTCAGGGTGGTGTTCGTACTGCAGTTGCTGCCAGAACACCTGTTGACGCCGTCCAGAGTGTGATTGGAACAAAGAGCTGTCAGTTCAGTGCTGTACTGTACTCAAATAAATGTTCTTTACTAAAAGGAACAATAATAGTCGCAACAAAAATGAATAAATCAACTTCTACGAATGAACGTAAACTACCACCAGTTGTTTCTAACTAAAGTAAACAAAGTTGGTAATCACATTACAATCCTATTATTTTGATCTCAAGTTACCAGCAATATTAACTGCATGCTTCCAGCAATGAACTCTTATTTTGAGAATCTAAACGAGACACTTCCAGTGCCGAAATAGCGACAAATATTGAATTAAAAATACAAAATAAGCAAACTGTCTGTTTTACCGCTGTATGCGCTGTACAATGGCTGCTGGAAAAGACAAGTGTTGGTGACTTTCCATCTAGCAAACCATTTGCTGCATTCTTGCTGGTTGTGCAGGAGGCTCCACTTCTGCTTTTCAAAGATGTACGGTTGTATAACTGCAGCCACTTTAATGTTGACGGGGGGGGGGTGGCCAGCAGCAGTATTTAAAGTGACAGAGTCGTAAACAGCTCATTCTGAAAGGAGGTGAAAATAGGCAGAACTGAGCAGGTGAAATCTCCTGATCTGAGAATGAATTTCTGCAAAAAACAAAAAGAAATGTAATGAACATGTTTAGTTATAGACCCGTCTTAACCTGCTGAATGAAGCATCATGGGTCACCTGTAATGAGTTTGCCTCTCCCCTCCCTGTGTTCCTACAGACCAAGCGCTGCTGGTAGCTGATCAGTTTGTGGTGACGTTTGACGGGCGCCTGTATGAACTTCCTGTTTCCTGTCCGCTGCTCCTCGCCCAGGACGTCCGCACCGAGCCGTCCTTCACGCTGCTGCTGGGCGCCGACGCTCAGAGCTCCCTGCTGATACGCCTGGACAACAGCAGCGTCCACATTCAGCGCACCGGCCAGGTTTGTGCGCTGCCTGTGAAAAGTATTCATCCTCTCGGATGTCTTTCCCCGCCTTTTTTTTTATCACCTTAACAAATCATTTGTCATCAACAAATTTTTATTTCCACAAAAAGCCACAAAAAAAAGGTTTATTGTCGAGTGAAAGCTGATTTCTGCAAAAAATAATGACAGTTACTTAAAAATGATTCAACACGAAATAAGTGATTGTATAAATATTCACCCCCTTTCAGATAGTATTTAGTAAAACACACATTTGGATGCAGTTAGATTTGACTAGGCCACTCCATAACATCCACCTCGATGTCTTCAGACTATTTCTGTTTGTTTCGGGTTGTTGACTGGCCGGAAAATAAAAGCTGCAGTTCGTCTTGCGTCCCCACAGCATGATGCTGCCACCACCGTGCTCCACGGTAGGTATGGTACGTTTGTGCTGATCTGCAGTGTTCCAAACACAATCCTATCTGTCGGCTTTAAAGCTCCATTTTGGTCTCGTCAGATCCACTTCATGGCGTTTCTATCATTATGAGACGACTAGCACCGACTGACCGGAACTCTGCTAAACTAGGTCAGTCATTTTAAAAGGGGTGAATATTTATGCAGTTGCTTTTTTATGCTGCATACTTTTTGAAATAATTTTATATAAACTGTCTTTCTCTCTGACTTTAAAGATTGTTTTTCTGTTTCTGTTTTGTCAACAAGGCCAAATTTTGTTGATGGTGGTTGATTTGCCAAAGCAGAAACGGCACAAAACACCCAAATGGGGTGAATATGTTTTATAGGCACTGTAAGTGAACGATGTGTTTAATCAGATTTGCTGCCGACGGTTACAGAGACTCTCTCTGTCTCAGGTGAAAGCTGACTGTAAGAACAGCATCCCACATGGACTGAGTGTGAAAAAAGGCTCAAACAAAGTGCAGGTGTCCAATCAGGAGGGACAGTCAGTGTCATGTGATCTGCAGCTGGAGTTGTGCAGCTTCACCCTGGATGGATGGTTACATGGTAGGAGCTGAAACCTGATTTTATTTATTTTTTTTTTTTTTTAACAAAAGTCAAGTTTTTTCCTCACAATGTGTAAAGGGAAAAATAACATTTTCTCTTTACATCAGTTACTATTACTGACGTTATTTAAGACCAGTACAAAGAGAGAATCTCATGGCCAAAGACTCAGATCTGGGGACACAGAAGAGGTCTCCTTTCTGGACGCTGTGATCCCCGTGCTCATGAGTATCAGGAAATCACACCCAGAAATGAAGGAGATTAAAGGAGCTTATTGTTTTTCTTCATGACCTCTTGACTGATTTCTTTCGATTTTCTTCCCATGATGGGAACCTGAGCCTCTGCTTAGCTAACACGTTATCAATTAAGCTACCAGAAGCCTATAAACCCATGACATCATTATAATGGTTTTCACAAATTGTATACAAAAAAATATATCTTAGTGTATTACAACTTCTATATAAACAGAAAAATGTCCTCTATTCTGACATTTAGCAAATAGATATAATATAAATGATCTTAAGAAGGAAATGTGTCTGATTTAATGTCAGACAGTAAGATGATGTTTTTTTAATACAGTGGGCTCATAAGTTTACATACACTGGTGGAATTTCTGATTGTTTTTTTCCATCCATTTTTCATGAACTATCCCTGAGAACACAAAATAAAATTGTTTTCACTCACGCTATGTGGTTCGCCGGAGCAATTTATTGTCAAACAAAAATCATAACAACCTTTTTCTAATGATTTACAAAGAGTAAACCCATTTGTTTGACAAAAAAAGCTTTCAGCGTGAGTGGAAATAGTGTTTTGCGTCATCAGTCATATTCTCTGAAAAACGTCCAAAACTTCAGAAATTCCACCTGCGTACATAAACTTATGAGCCGTACGTAAACACGTGATTTCCACGGAAAACGTTTCTGCTTGGACTCGTTTCCCTGCTCAGGCGCGTCCACCGGCCTGCTGGGGACCAACGATAACGACGCAGGCAACGATTTCTCTTTGCGTGACGGATCTCAGGCGAAGACTCTGGAGGAGTTTTTCCACAGTTGGGAGGTCGGATCAGCGATGCCTCTTTTTTTAAAAAAAATGTTTTTCCTCCCTCCATAAATGTTTAAATGACATAAATGTTTGCTTTGGTGGAGTGGAGCTTATCTGAGCGTGTTTGTCTTTCGCCGGTCCCGTCTGTCTGCGTCAGCAGCTGGAGCCAAAGTGCAGTAAATCCACAGAAGTTTCCACAGCAGCGGCGAGCCCAGCGAGCTGCGCTTCCTTCTTCTCTTCCCCAGATTCGCCTCTCGGTTCCTGTTTCAGGGTGGTAAGTGAAGAGGAAAATACTTCTGGTATTCCCTCAGCCGCTTTTTAGCTTGTTGGAGATTAAGAAATTCAAGCTGATTTAAGAAAAAAAAAAAAGGGAGTGTGTGAGGAGATTTGTCTGGCAGGACATCTCAAGTAGATTTTTCCAAAATTGTGTTGAATTCTATGGCAAGAAACAGCAGATAAGTTGTCCAAAAAAATGTGTTTTTCTCCTTCTCAGGTGAAATCTTGTCGAGATATTCTTTACGCGACCATAAGATCCGAACAGAAGCAGAATTATTTATAATGTAAATAAAAACCCAATGGCAAAACGTTAGCATTAAAAAAGTCTTTGCATGACTGCATGAGAAGCTCTGTTAAATTAAATGTAAATCCCTGTAAAACTCTTCATTTTTAGTTGGATTGTTTACTTGAATTCGTACACAGCACTTTGAATAATATTCATTCAGATGTGCAAACCTGGTGGAGAAAACTTGCAGCTGTAAATGCAGTAAAATGTGTCCAAAGATCTACAAAGTGCGGTGTGCATTTATATTTTAAAAAATATTTTAAAATGTTGTAATTTATTAATTCACATCTACTACTTTATGTCAGTATATTGCAAAAAAAAAAAAACAACAAACAAACTGAAGTTTGTGATCAAATGTAAAAAAAAATTAAAAAGAAATGCTGCTGACCTGATGCCGGTTAAATTCCGAGTTGTTTGGGGACCAGAGTAGCAGCTAGCTGCTGGGATGTGTGTGTTCAGGTGGACCCAGCCCAGTTCCTGTCTGTGTGTGGGCGGAGCTCCTCCAAAGCGCCCTGCAGGTTAGCGGCGGCGTTTGTTCATCTCTGCCAGCAGAATTACGTTCCAGTGGAGATCCCCGGCCAGTGCAGTAAGAACAGCAGCATCAAAGTAACAGAAGCTCATTTCAGCTGTTAAAATACATTTAAAATAAATTGAGCTCTTTTTTTCTCTCTTGTGTTTCAGTGAAGGTCTGAAGGACAAACAAACTGAAGACTTGGCCTCTGCTAACCTGTGCAGAATGAATACATTCAAATGCCACTGTCTTCACTCTGTATTAATTTCAATAACATATTTTAATGTGTTGTTATATTTGCTAATGTACTTTAAGAAAGATTCTAGAATATCTTCAACAACTTTAAATAAAATTCTTCTGTCTTTTATGACTTGTTATGGTTTGGTTCATAAGTTGCATAAAGAAAACTGGAAGACGGCCTAATCAAACCCAGTGACACAAGGATAATAAAACATGTACTGATAATTTTGACATCGTGGGCAGAGGGATCTATTACTTGTTTCAATATTTCCTGGTTACAGTGAAGGTCTGAAGTTCAGTCTTATTATTATTCAATTTCCATGCTAACATACCACAACACAAGGGGTGGTTATTTTTTTGCTCCTGTTTTTACTTCTTCCATTTGCTTTTCTGCCTGGAGCCGTTGGGATTGTTCTGCTTTGGATAAATTGGTCAACAAAATAAAGTGGCTTCAGCATTTGACTTGTGGAAATAACTGTCCAGGTTCTTCTTGTCATGTTGACTTTTCTATTGAAACGCATAAAAACACTGGGCCAACAGGTGAGGTTAGGGACGGAATGATTTATTGTGAAGTCAGAATTATTGTGAAGTCTGAGGAAAGTCAACCTTCTGATTTAGATGAGTTTCATATTCCTCATCTGTGTTTCATAAATGCGGCTGCAAGATTGGCTGAATTTGATGTTAAAGTTCGTCCTAAATCATCCCAGAAAACCAGTTGCTAAGAGTTTTGTAAAATAAATTGTGATAATCTTTTCTTTCCATAAGTGACATTTTGGGGGGGGGGGAACTCTAAAGATTACATATATTAAAAAATGTATTATCAATGTCATTTTCCTTAATAGCAAAATGTTATCTTAATTATTTACGCAACATGACTGTCATTCAACTGTGAATTTTACCCAACAGACTCAATAATTTCTCATGAGGGGAGCTTTGGAGCAAAATGGCAAATCATATCTGGTTGATAGGGAAGAATACAAAAAATATTTGGCCAATCATTGTTGAATTTAATGTCGCCCCTGCCACTGAAAATGCAGGAAGTTTTGGATTGCTGTAGTGATGGTTCATGATGGAGAGACTTGAAGGGAAGCTGCGACAGAATTCTCCATCTTGAATGACGACGCAGCGGATTTTTCCAAATGGCTGGTGAGCTACAGCTTCTGTTGCTCAGCGTGTTTATTAGCTTTAGCAAACATTGCTTGGCTCTTTTCCTGTCCATCAGCTGGTACTGTTTGTTCCTAGCTGATCAGTTATGAGCGTTGCTGTGGTTTATGTTGCTCTGGTTAGCATAATGCTAATGCTGCTCCAGGTAAATGTTGCTACGGTTTTTTTGTTTTTATTTTGTTGATATGAAGCTCCTGTTGCCTTTTTGCTTCTGTTAAAGTGTTAATGTTTGAAGAACGTCACGTCACTGTGGGATTGTCGTCATTTTCCGAACATTCATTTGAATGTTTCCAAGAATTTTTCTCACCAGGCAGTCACCACTATGTGCAAGGAACACAGAAACCGTTTGTTCCCCCAGGCGGTCTCTGAACACAATGAACATCTTAAGGCCAGAGCAGTCAGTTACTGGCTGCGAAACAAAATAAGCATACTTGCACCATTTTAACTAAAAAAAAACATTGAGTGTACATATTAATATATGTACATATTGTTCTTTTAATTTTTCAAAATATTTTTGGAGGCTTTTTCTTTTTTTTTTTTTACCCTGGCAACCTCATGCCGCATAAGAGGAGGACAATGGTTGACTGGATGGGTAGCATTATGCGGGTAAGGCCAGGCACAGAACGATGAGGGAGTGTTGTATCTTGTGACTTACAGTGACGGAAACTTTTTAAAGAAATATATATAATATATATATAAATTAAATATGTGGGAGTCGCCAACTGATCAAATAACAGCCTGAGGCGGAGCAGCGCCCACAGCGGCCTTTTCACAAAGCAGAAAACAGATGGTTATTTAGTATTTATTCAATTTTAGGTTTCTCTCTTAGCAAAGTGTGAATAAATTAAAGGGGCAACACGCCGTCACGAAGCAGAGGTCCGTGTTATGAAAGAGTTCTTCTTTCAGTTCAGAAAGACTTTACTTATACCCAATGAAAACGAAATGTAAATCACATCATCCAAGGTTCTTCCAAGTGTTGTTGTAGATGCTGATGCTGTGATCAGGTCGGCTCTCTAGTGGTCTGTATTGCAGCGAATCTGAAGTAGCCTCTGACTGAAGATACTCTTATGAAACAGGTTTGCTACATTTAGGAAGGGAATAAATCCCATCTCATTATTGGGAGGCGGGAGGGCAATAAACAGGAACATTTTTTAGGAACAATTTATTTTGGGGGGGGGGGGGGGCAAAGTTGCCTTGACATGTAACGTAAAATGTGGTTTTAAAATTTTTTTAAACCACCTTCAAGCTGCAGGACAAAAAATGACTAGTGATGCACATCAGACGTGTTTTTCTCAGTAAACAAACTGTTGAGAAGTAAAACTAAAATTCAAATGTTTCTTCTGTACGAGTTTCGTTCAGTCTCACTGATCTAATCTCTGCTGTAACTTTACAAAAATTTAAGGTTCTAAATAAAAAGTTTTAATGAGTAACTCCTTAATTAAACTTCTCATAAACATTTGTTTATTGTAATGGCTCCTAATACAAGTTCTGGGCTATTAAAATGAGCTGTTTTTGGCTACCTCACACAGAGCTGTTGGCACTCACTCAGCCCTCCCTCCGGTTTCAAACTCTTCTGATTAATGTAAGAGTTAAAGAGCTAAATATGAATGAGATACTTGCTACCTTTGACAAAAAAGCTGAAGTCAATTCTAGACTTTTCCAAGATTGGGCGTTCCGGATCCCACGATCCCCTCGGGATTTCTGCCCATGGGTTTTAATCTATACAAGTGCATGCAAAATGAATTTCAGAAATTCACTTTAAATCTAATAAGTTACTTATAGATCCCCTCATATTTAAATCCTACATGGTTGCTGTCACTGATTGCAAATTGCGTGTTTCTATTCTGTCTCTGTATCTTTAAATCCAAAGTGACAAATGAATGGACTCTTCTTTTTGTTTGCTAAGCCCCCTTTCACAGTACTGGACCTTTACAATTTTGTTAAACATGTTTATTAAGAGGGTTGTAAGGTTCCTTTATTTCAAGCTGGAATTTTAGGCTTCATCACATATTCAAATAAAATTGATTGACAATCACTTTAAAAAAACCCCAAAACAAATTATAGCAAATAGGACGTTGTTGGAGGAACTAAACCTGCTAAGTCTCACTACATGTCTGCTGTGTTCCTTCTTCATGAGGCTTCATGATGTTACGTAACTTCACAGAACAGCTGGACTTTAGTAAATTACACGCAGGTGACATTCACGCTACACTTTTCATGTAATCATTTGTCAAAGAAAAACCTTTCAGGACCACAAATAGTTTTCCTTCTTCGTCACAATTCCACACTGCGTTGTGTCTTTTCAAAAATAAAAGTGAACGTACTCTTCTTGTTCATGTTAAAGCTAAAATTAACAACAACAACAAAAAAAACACCCACAGGGTCACATTCAGAAGTTTTAATGCGGTCTTATTTTTGGAGCTGCTCTTGTTTTCTCACCCACAGAAGGAATTTCTGGGAAACACATTTCAGCTCTTCTCCTTGATAAATGGGTTCCAGGTGAAGAAACTGGATAAATAAAGTGATCCCTGTCAGCAGTCTTCTGCTGCTACTTCTGAAACGCAGACACGGGTTCTTACTCAAGAGCCTCGCAAAGCCAATAACAGTGTATATAATACTTTGTAAAAATAAAATGAAATAGGATTCTCATGCTGCCGCGCGTCGTATTAAACCAGTGTAAATGAGTTGGCTGTGGTTGGAATACCAGCCTTTATTCTTCAGATCAGATCCTCCAGGAAGCTTCAGTCTGTGGTTCCAGTCACTGCAACGACGCCAAATGCTGTTTCAACATCACTGACAGATTTTTAACTTTATTTTTGTTCCTTTTGAATTGCTTAATATTACAACCACAAAATTCAAAGTATTTTTTGGGGGGGCGGACTTTATATGAAAGGGTAATAAAGTAGTGTATACATATATATAAAGGGTTTTGAATATTTGCATAAATGTAAAACTTGAAGACTGTTATCCATGTTTAAATTCGACCATTTGCAATAAAATCAAATGAAACTGAATACCTGTAGAAGCTAGTACAGAAACAATGAACAATTTTTAATTTAACTCTATATTCTCTATATATTCAAAAACTATATTTATTGTTAAATTATTTTTTTAAATATGAGCTCAACGAAGATATTTTTTTGTTTTTAATCTGTTAATCATCTGATTGGTGCAAAGTGCTGTTATTCTTTTTTTTTCTTTTTTTTTTAAACTTAGAAAAAAAGTTTAAATTATCATCTCTGCTGCTACTGTTTTGCATTGAGATGCTAATTTAGGCTTGAATAGCTTTGCTGATAGGTTAACTTCTTTTAGCACAACTGGAAGACAACAATAGTGTTTTTTGTCATATCGTTTTTTTAAAGCAAATATTAACCGTCAGTGGACCAAGACAAACTTCTTCATTATCCATCGCTTGTGCGTCAGATTTACGGCTGAATATAAATGTTCCTGTTAAAATTTGTGTAATTATTTAACCAAATTAACGTGTTAAAGTCCCAGCCCTAATTTCTTTTATGAACAAAAATGCTCATTTATTTTACTGTGAAGTCTTCTGTTTCATCTGCTCTGCAAGAAATAAAAATTCCAATATTTCATTGAACATAAGTAGAAAGGAACAAATTACCGTAGGTCTAAAATGTAAAAATGTGTGAAATTGCCTAACATTTAAGGATGAATATTTTCTGTTTTGTTAGTCTGTTTCCACCAACAAAAATGAGAATGGTCATAAAAATAAAAAAAAAACCAAGGTTAATCAATGGAAATAACTAAAAAACGTTTTTGTCTTTTACGACATAATTTGAAAATGAAAGAAGAAGCATTTGTTCTTAACATTTCATCATTAAAGATCTCATCCCAAAAATTGCTCAATAATTCCCCCAACAAACCCCAAACGTGTCGTTGTAAAATCATTCAGGTTAACCTCAGTGAGAGCTTTGGAGTTGCTCCGTAATAAAAGAGATTCCTAAACTTTCCTGATACTTGTCCACACAGCGAGAGTCCAACTGAGTCTGGCAGCAGCACAAAGGAAATGTGTTTCCTGATGGAGAAGACGGATGATGCCTCTGTCATTTCATGGCTCCCCTGCTGACACATTTAAGTCGGACTTTATCCCCAATCTTTCTTCTCGTGCTCTGCCCTGAAACATGAACGCGTCTTGTGTACGGAGCTGGACTGCTTCTCTGTGACCTTCAAACCTTTCCAAGTTTGTGAGTGTGAAAGAAACTTGGGAAACACACTAGATGGTGCTCCATTAAATGATCTCACTGGTGTATTCAGCCATCCTTCCTTCATTTTGCCTTCAGTCAGAGTCAGAGTCAGTATTTGCCTTTAGATGATCAAACAAATTATCAGACAAAGAAAACCTGACTAAATGCAAAAAGCTATTTTCTCAGCAGCCTTTTAAATTCACGTATAGAAATTTGTAAACCACTCTTCCTTGTAGAATATGTTTGATTGAGCCACAATGGAGGGTTTTTGAGCAAAGACATGCTTAAGCTTGCACTGCACCATTTCCATTGAAAGTAATTTGAACTTTGACTTAGCTCTCTCCAAACCCTTCAGTCTTTTTTTAATAAGGATAAACCTGCTGATGTGCTTCCTGATATGGTCTTGTTGCGAAATCCAAATGTGCCTCATCTTAACAGATAGTTTTTCAGGTTTATGACTGTTTTAACAATTAATTGACTTATGATTAATTGTTGATCAATGGTTTATTAGATTCAAATTAGATCCTATGTATTAACAAATAACGTGCGCTTAGTCCTTCTTTCAGAGTTGTAATGTGGCCACCATCCAGCAGAGGACGCTGGTCGTCCTAAAGTGGAGCCAGTTGATAAAGAAACAAAGATGGCAGGGCCATCCCAGAACGGGGCAGAGAAACGGTCCAAACAGAGTCTGCATTTCATGCCTTTCTGTTTTGAAATATAGAAACTTGACAGTCTCCTCTCTGGCCTTGTCGCAATAAAAGATAAACCAATAAATCGCATCATATATTAAAATGACCTTTATAATTTCCACTTGCATGATTTTTATGTTTTTTTCTTCAGACTCACGTTTTGATCTCAACCAACCCTTTTTGTAGAACAGTTTTTTTTAAATAAAGTTTTATGCTTTTCATCTTTTATTAAAGTTCCTGTTTTGCTATATTTTAATAATATATCTAAGTTTATTGTGAGAAAACAATTTCCATATTTTTAGTCAGTATTTAGTCAGTATTAATACAGCTGACATTAAATGATGTTAAAATTGTTTAATTTCAGCATATAATGAAAACTTTAGCCTGTTATTTTATGATCAAACAGTGAACCCTGCCTGCTAGAATACTACATGTGGTATTTAGTGATGTTATCTTTGACATAAAAATATATTGAATGATCTGAAACATTTGAGTGGGTACCAAAAAAAATGAAATCTGAAAGCTTATTTTCCCAACACTGTAAATTGTGTTTTTTTTCTTTTAGGATGTTTTTAGTTACATTTTTTTTTTTACATTACAACACAAACCCCATATCATCATCAGTTTACCGCATATTTATTAGATAGCAAAAATATAAAGTCATTTGAACTCATAAAACCACACACAAATAATTAAGTGCAAGCAATAAAGGAATAATAATGTACATGCAATTTGTTTTTCCACACCACTTCTGCTGTGAGTCTTACACAAAAGATACTGAAGTCGTACAGTAAATGATGTCTCCACATGAGCGACAGGAGAGAATATGCAAATATTCAAAAGCAGCAATGCCTAAAAATCAGTCACAGTTAACATGTTATTGTTGAGAAACATGGAAAATGACACAAGTCAAGCTTTCCATTGGCTACACCCTCTGATAGGAACACCATCCCTGTTTTGAAGGCAATCTTAGCGCAGCAGTGATGCGTTAAACTGTCTCGTCTCTGTAAGGCGACACACACTGATGTAAGCTAACAGACGGCTTAATTGTTGTGTAATGAGCCAGAATTGTTTCAGAAACTTATTCTATTCAAATTTTTTCAGAGAAATGGCAAGAATCAGTGTTTATACAGGCAACGTTGTACACTGTTAGTGAGATCTAGCTGGCTCATGTGTTGCGTAAAGACTTATTTTCACCATCTCATTCACAGCTACTGCGCTCTGCTGTTGGATGATTGAAGTAGAATTAGAGAAAACTCCCCAAGTGTGTGCTGAGGTGTACCGGCGGGTCGCCACTAGGTCCTCTTCAGGCAGAGCGGATTCATCCTCCAGCAGTGACAGATGGTGTTAAAGAGCCGGCAGCGGCAGGAGGCGCACGGGTCGCAGCAAGGCAAGTGTGAGGAGCAGTTCTCCATCAGGCGGCCGCAGCGCCGCGCCGGGGCCAGGATGTGGGACTTGTGTCTCTGAAACGGCAGTGAAGGTGACAACGTGGCATGTTGGAATAGAGACTGGACCTCTGATCTGTGCAAAAACAATAAACCAGGGAGAAAGTCTGGAGTCGACTCAGCTGTATGTTGGGACGGGTGTGTGAAAGGTAAGGATGTCGCAATAAGAAATTGATCAATTAATCACGAGATCAATCAAAAATGAGCTCAATAATTTCCATTTTGGTGATTAATATTTTAGAAGGGCATTATAATTATTTTATAATTATGCTTCCAGTTGTAAGAGGTTTTTGTTTTATTGTTTTTGGTTGTGTTTTATTTTGGAACTGTCTTCCAGTTCAAATGTGAAGTGTTCTCTGGAAAGATTCAAGTTTATTGATGTTCTGGAAGGCGAACTGGTATTATTACACCATTCTCAATATTATCACCTTCCTAAAATGTGTCACTTTTGGAAAAAAATCCTTTTTTTTGGCAAAAGTGATTTTTTTGGAATGTTTTTGAAAAGAGAAAACATAACTTATGCAATTATTTTAGAAATGTGACGATATATTATAATAGTATCGTCTATCGTAATAATTAATAGGACAATTTATCGTCCCATATAATTTTTTACCGTGACAGAATTAGTGGAAGGATGGGGAGGGGAAAAGGTCATTGATAGGAGTTGGTCAATAAGGGAACTTTATTTCTTGTTCAGTGAGAAAAAGCAAAACTTTCGTTAGCTAACAAGAAGGCGTACAGTATTTACTGTACCGTGTTAGCAGTAAATACTGTCAGTGTAGTATTTATATGCCCCAAGAAAATTGCTTTAACCAAAAAAAGAGTAAAAACTTACAATGTGAGTCTGCTCTGCTGGAGAAATCTTATGCCTCGCAAATAGTCGTCTTGTTTTAGTTTGTCCCCAAACTAGGAAGAGAGATAACAGATGAAAAAAAGGTTTATAAGACAAGAAACATTTTTTTTCTTTACTTTTAAGCATTATTTCAATGCTAGAATTAAAAGAAATGACACTAGAATGGAGATCCAGTATTAATGTCTATCGGTCTCCATATTGGGAAAAAAAATCTACATGTGGTGCACTTTCTGAACCATTTGAAAGAAGGTTTGTTGTAGTTTATTTTTACATGCTTGACCAAGGTAGTCAGTCTATTGTTTTATTCAGTTTCCTTATTATTTATTGTACTTTGACTGTCCTACTCCTAATTTCACTGAACTAATAAATTAAAGGTGTTTTTACATGTTTGACCAGATTTGTGAAAATACTGGGGTTTTTAATAATGATTTATGTATCAAAAAAATGTGTAATTCAGTACATTTATGTTTAAAAAATGCCAGTTCGGCACTGGTTTTCTGAATCAGATCTCTATCGGCCAATGCTAAACGTGAGATATTGGATTTGTATCGGAAGTGAAAAAAGTGGATCGGTGTCTTCCTAGTTGTCTTCCAGTCAGAAGTGCCTGTAAGACCTCCACAGGTAGAGTAAGCAGTTAAAAAGACACATTAGCTGACATCCAATCAGCCTAAACTCCATACATCCAGAGGAATCTATGTTGATAAGAAGAGATTTTCCCAACAGCGATGCTGTATTCAATAATATGGTTATTATTGTTTAATAGTCAGTCTATCCAGCTTTCACTGCTTTATCCACTGAAAAAAAATCCAACCAGATCTCAAGTCAGTTATTAACTTTCCACTTTTTTAAGTCTTAGAACATAATAAAACCATTTTAATTTCAGAAATTGGAAAATGTATTTTGTCCTTTTTTTGAATCTCTGGACAGCAGTAAACAAAGTCAACCTCCACTCCACCTCCTGCCTCTGGTTCTGCCTATTGTTCTCGATTTAACTGTGCCAAAACGTGATTTTAAAACCAGGATCCTGTCATGATCCCGGGAACTTTGGGCTTTGTTTTTCCAAAGTTTATCTGATTATTATGTTGTAGTTAATTTATGTCGAGCAGGTTTTATCCTATTCTGAATATTTCCCAGTGTTCTTTATTGTTAGGATAGTGTTACCTTTATACAAAGTTTATTCCTTGGTGCTCAGTTTCCTAGTTTATTCTCCTGTTCTGTTCTTTGTCATTTACACCTCATCATCAGTAGAAACTCATTGGTTCTCACCGTCTTTCGCTCGAGAAGGGTTTTCTTTTATGATTTTATAATTATAGACCTCCACTTCACCTCTTGCCTCCGGTTCTGCCTACATTCGTGTCTGACTTGAAACCAACCATGACAGATGAATACCAAACTGTCATTTTTTAAAATTATTATTTACTGTTACGCCCGTGACATTAGCCTTTCATAACAGAAGGAGAATAATGACAGAGAACAAAAACAACCCCCCAGGCCAAGTTGTACCTAATCATCTGGAAGAACAGGGTTTCATTTAGACTGGCCTATCACCAACGGGCAGGGCGTCGAGGGGTCAGCGAATTGCCAGATAATTGGTGGGTGAAAGCAACAGAGAACTTGGAGCGTTACATCTGTTTTGAGCGATGGAATTTATAGCTAAAGTAGATGAACATTTATCTCAGAGGCAGCCAAAAAACACTCTCCATTAATGAGTTGAAGATGTGAAAATCGGTGCAAGTGGAGTCCTCTAGAGAGAACAACTACTCAGTCATTAGGCAGGGCTTCTTTACCCCGTCTGCTTAAGAATATGCTCCTTTGATCTCCAGAGGAAAATATGTTAGCAGATGTTTTGGTTAGCATCTCCTAAAGGGAGTTGTCAAGGCTTAATTTAATAATACTTTGAGCACGAGAGGTTGGACGGGTATCCACAGACTAATGGCGAAGTATTGTTTAAATATGAACAGACACACCGTGCTGCTTCGGCGCAAATCAATGTAGTCATCCTCACTATGTTTTGATACTTTCAACATCGAAAGTATTCAAACCCCTTGAGCTTTCTCACACTGATAGCGCTGCAAAAATCAGAATATCCAGTTGGGATTTTATTGGACAGGCCAACACAAAGCAGTGCAGAATAGTGAAATGGAAGGAAATGATACATGGATTTCAGAGTTAATTAACATATGAAACTGTGAAATGTGTTGTGCATTGACATTCAACTCCCTTTACGCTGATGCCCTTAACATCCTTCCAGTCACTGGATTAGTAAATAGGCTTCACCTGTGTGAAATTCAGTCTCAGTGAATCTGTGTGGTATTGGTCTTGACTGTGGAACAATAATAACACAATGAGAGATGTGATCAGATGTGGAAAAGTTTTGTTAATCGCATCGAGTACGTGGGTGATATGGACGATTTAACGCCCACACTTTTCAGACTGAGTTAATATCTTTGTTCGCCTAGGCTAAATTTGTACAAAACAAAATTCAGTTTGTAAGGAACATTTCTGGGACGATGACTGAAGCAGATGCTTAAAGTGCTGTACTTGGTGCTGAATACATTATCATTCAAAGTAAAAAAAATATTATCCTGTTTTACTCACTTTTATAGCAAAACGCAAACAACAATAATTTCTTAAACATTCACAAATGTCTTATTTTTATTAGAAAAAAATGAGACCACGATAATCTATCTGTATTATGTAAAGACAAAAACAGGAAAGAATAAACAGAAACTTTTATCAAAGTAATTATCAACAGTTTCAAATAGTCAGTTTTGCTCCTATATATATAT
>CAEGAD010053896.1:0-22967 GCA_903067055.1 Poeciliopsis paucimaculata
CATCGTCATGCATGAAGATGATTTTGCTACTGAAGGTACGGCTCTTCTTTTTGAACCATGAAAGAAAGTGATCAGTCAGAAAGTCCATATACTTTGCTGAGGTCATTTTCACACCTTCGGGGATTCTGCAGGGTCCGACCAGCTCTCTCCCCATGATTTCGGCCCAAAAAATGACTTACAACCAGATTGGAAGGAGTAGGTAAAACAGAGGTATAATTTTGCTATTTACAACTCAGCATCCTGAATTATGGCGTGCTGCAATTAATAAATCAATTAACCAGTAACATTGACATTGAAAGAGACTTGATATTACTCCCTCCTTGCTTAACAGTGCATACAGTTTTCAAAAAAGCCTCATTTTGACTTTTAACATTTCTTGTCATTGTAGCCAAATACCTTGGTATGGCATTTGTCTCATTAGATCACAGCAGATTTCTCCTGAAGACGTCTGGCTTATGTAGGCAGCAAGAAAATAATTTTTGGTGGTAAACTCACCTCACTGTGGACAGTAATACTGGTGCTCCAGAATAGTCGTAATCATAATAGCCTAAAGCCTTGGTGATTCCTGGGTTGTTCATAAAAATCATAACGTATTGTCTTTCATCTGAGGTGACAGCTTGAGAGAAATTGTTAATATTTGGACACGATTGATTGTTGTAACTTGACAATGATTCTAAAGACACATCAAAACTGGTTTTGGAAATATATGAAGTTTCCTGTTTGGCTTCCCAAAAACTCTTACCTCAACTCTATTAAAATACAGAAATGATGCTTGCTCAAAATCCTATCTGTGGCATGAAGCCGATAAATTTAAATCAACTTAAACGTTTTGTCTATGGGAGTGGTCAAATATCCAGCCAGTAATATATGGAAGAAATTAGACAGATCTCCAGAAAGGATATGTTTAAGTCGTAGTCTTTCATAACCTTCTGTGGCCATGTGTTTATGTCAAAAAGTCCACAATAAATTAAAAATGTAACAAATTATTTTGTTTGTTTCATTAAAATTCCAAATTGGTATGAGATTTACGGCTGTTTCGTGTGTATGCAAACTTCAAACTGTAAGGAACTGAGCATTTTAAGATGCATTTCTGTTTAATGCAGACAGACACTGTTTGTTGAATAGAAAGTCATTGATGTTCCTCACAAGCCAAGTGTTTACCAAGGTTTAAACACCAGAGGGCGCTGTCTCCCAGTAAATATTGGCTGGACGTTGCCTGACATGAAAAAGAAATGATTGGTAGATTTGATAACTAGTACTAGAACTGATGAAAAAAAGACTAAAAGTTTCTCGCATTTATTTTAGTTATGAACTTTAAGTATAAAAAGATAAACTAATTGTGATAGCAATAATGCAGAAATAAAGTGTGAGTGAACTCTGTGCATTTGTGGCACATGCTTTATGACCGTCACTGCTCCAAATAATTAGTCCGGATCCCCCTCTGCCATATTATCATCTCTGCCCTCTCCCACAGTTGGAAGGTCAAAGCCCAACATCTCTGCTTTTACTGTCGGACGGCGATGACCTCCTTTGAGGGCCCCCTCTGCTTCCATTCTGGTTCCACCGACATTGTCCTTCTCTCAGTTTGCAGCAACTCCTCTGGGCTCCTGGGACCTGTCAGAAAAGCTTTTCTTCACAGAGCCCCACAGGTGCCAGCCAATGGAAGCCTGGGAAGACAATGACACGTGATGGAGCTTGGCCAATGTCTGACTTGCACAGCTGCACACTTCCTGGAGGGAAAGTACATTCAGAAAACATGAATGTTTCTATTTTTAAATCTGTTTGGCTGAAAAAGAGGAGCAGAAGCATCACTATTTAAATAATACCTTAATAAGCAGATAGATAGATAGATAGATAGATAGATAGATAGATAGATAGATAGATAGATAGATAGATAGATAGATAGATAGATAGAACACATTCCTTTAATGTCAGTCACATTAAAGAAGGGCCTTGGGGCTGAGCCTCTTCCCCTTTGCTCTTATCAGTCGATTTCCTTAAATCGCTCCACAGCCACCATAATGACGCAGTGTTTGCCCTTCCTCCTGAGAGCTGTCTATCACCCACAGATCTTACTCACTCACAGTGGAAATAAGACCAAAACCTTTTTCGGACCTACCATTAAATTGTCAGCAAAGACCCAGACAGATGTTCACACATGTACTGGGAGATCGTTTTCATAGCAGGAGAAGGCCCGGGTTCGGAGGAGAAATGGTAAAACGTGTTGGAGAAGGAGATGCATTCATAGCCTAAAAGTGGAGCTATTGATGAAGTGAGGAAATGAGAGCCAAGGAGATTAAAATGAGCTATTATGAAGATTCAGATGAAGAGCTTGAAGAGGAGCAGAGGAAGCGGGTGAAGAGGGAAAAGAGAAACAAAAGGAAGATTGTGTGAGCGGGGTTGAAGCATGCGTTCTGGGCTCAGCGGCAAAGTTGACGATGTACTGGGAGAACAGCTGCGCTGCAGGGCTTTCAGGCTCCATCACTACTGCTCTCCTTCAACCAGCTCCACACATACATATACACACACAAACACATACACACATATATATATATATATATATATATATATATATATATACACACACACATATACGCAATGCTATCATAAACATGCAGAGGTACTGATTAGGCTCAGTGCAGACAAATGTTCTGCAGTATGAACCAGGTTTCACATGCACATCCAGACAAGGGGATCTAATCAAGTTCATTTCAGTTTATCTATATTGTGCCAATTTGCAACACATGCCATTGTAAGGTAATTTACAAAAAGTAATTACAATTCATTCTTTCATACGATGAGGGATGAGAGCTGTTTCATTTCAGACGTTTTGGTGCAAAGATGAGAACTTCTGTTTTGTCAGAATTGAAAAGCAGAAAGTTTGGTGTCATCCTGGTTCGCATGTCCTCAAAACATGCCTGTAAACTTCTAAACAGAGTGGATTCATCAGGATTATTAGAGTATTATTGGAAAAATATAGTTGAGTATCATCAGCATAACAGTGGAAATTTTTCTCATGCTGTCTGACGATTTTACCAATTCTCTTTACTGTGAATCCAAAGCCCAATGTGCAAGAAGTATATGAGGTTGCCTTGGGGCTCCCAATATCCTGAGGACCGCAAGAGTACCAACATTTTCACAAGACAGGCTGAAAATGGGCCTCGTAGACAAAGGTGACTATTAAACTACTTGATAAGCTTTACAAAAATACACTTAGAATCCTGGACAGGAAAACCAAACAATATTATCATTACTACATTCTTGCCAATGTGGTGCATCCTGAAAACATTAACAGCATTGTACTTGTTTCACATTTTGTTCTGTTGCAGAAATATTCCAAATTGTTTTACATGACTTCTCCTCAAAATTCTACACGCAAATGCTCCATTGTGATTTTAATATTAAAAATAGAAAAAAAAACAAAAATAATCACATTAACATTATTGAAAGTGTTTTCTTAATACTGTTTCCACTGATCGTCCTTGAGATGTTTCTATGACTTAAATGGAGTTCACCATTTAACCTGTGATACATGACTTGTGACCACATATTACAAACAAGGACTGTCTGAGAGCACATCACACCAAACCTTGAAGCAGATAGGTTATAGCAGCTGAACACAATACTGAGTTCCACCCCTGTCAACTAAGATCAGGACATTCAGTCTACTGTTCACACAGGCTCACAGAAATTAGGCAAAACCATAGAAAATGTTGGTCCAATGAGTTTCAATATTCAAATTTTAAGGTCAGAATGTGGTGTCAACAGCACAAACGCAGAATCCGTCCTTCCTTGTGTCAATGCCTCAGGTGGTGGAGTAATGCTGTAGGTGAAATTCTTTTGACACATCTTAGTATTAACCAAGTATTGTTTAAATGCCACAACTGAGTATTTTTGCCAACCATTCCCACACCGTACCAATCTTCTGATGGCTACTTCAAGCAGGATAGTCCATCACAAACTAAAGCTAAGATCATGTCAAAGTGGTTGATGTAGTGGGACAGGAAATTCAGGGGAGATTAACATCATGCATGTGCAGCTGACGAATCTGCTGCAACTGGATGCTGCATTCATGTAAATATGGATCAAAATCTGTGAGAAATATTTTGGATAAAAATTTTGAATCTATGCTGTGATGAATGAAGGCAGTTTTAAGGGGAAAATCTGTACAACTCATCACTAGAACGCTTTGTGGAAAGCACTGTGCTACATTGAACTGATTGATTGGTTAATTGATTGGTGTATTGAGTGACAGAATTACAATATATGTATTGAATTATAAACTGGAACACTAGCTGAGACTGCTGCAGATACTGTTCCAGTTTAGGAGGACGCTCATGTAAAATTACTCCTGTAGATTTATCACAATCTGATTTAAAAGTGGTGAGGGTGAAACTTAGGGATAAAGGATGAGGAGAAAGAGCGAAGTGCAAAACACAGCAGATGTTCACTGTGAACTACATATGTTGAAAAAAAGCATATTTATTTACACATTCCCATCAAAGAAGGATTGCACATTATTTACACAGAGCGTTCACAGGAGAGATAAAAACATAAACAGGTTGACAGTCTCCTAATTAAGATTTGTTAAAAAAAACTGTTTTTAAGACAAATATAACTGTTCCCTAATCATATATATTTTTGTTGACTTGGAAATTAATTCCTGCATTTATTTATGTCTAGTTGTGATCCAAAGTTCTCTTTCAGAGAATTTTACAATTAATTTGGAAATCAACGTCCTTGCGTCTGGAGTACTCTACACTGATACAGTAATTTGTGCAAACGTAGCTGTATATAGTGATTAAAGATATGTTTTAGTTGACCAACAGTCATGTGTTACAAATCCTAATTTTAATGGCGCATGTTCTATTCTAAGTCTGGGAAACTAACTTTTTCATGACAGTCTTGGTCTTAATTATCAGATTTAAGATAAATCTGATAATTTATCAGATTTATCTGATAAATTATCAGATAAATCTGATAAATTAGATTTATGTTTAAAAAAATTTTTATTTTTCAAATTAGACTTTGAAAAATAAACATTTTTCAAAGTCTAATTTTAATTACTGAGTTAAATTACCTTTTCAATCATTTATATTTTTCAATTCAGCTATGTCTCTGAAAAATACAAACTTATACTGTAGTTACCACTAACATATGCACACTGATGCAGAGCAGGGTATCCATTGGTGAATAATGCAAGTTTGTTCTAGAAGAAACCATTATCCAGGGCAGACAGGTAAGCCGATACAGAGGACCTCATCCCAGCCTCGTCGTCCAGCCTCTCTTCACCTGCTGCGGCTCACTCGTTCACTGGTCAGGAGAGGAATGCTTTCAGCTTTCTGTCAGTGAGACATGATGTAGGTGAAGAAGAAACCCCGCAGAGCTGTTCTAATTAAACAGGTAAGATCTCCACAACACTGGCAGCGATGGCTCAGACACATCATAACATCCGACTCTGAAATCCTGTAACTCTTATAGATAATGTAAATAAAACTGTTGATGGTTTTAGTCAGCCTTGCCTCGGTGATTGTTATTTCTATGTTTTGACTAAAGCAGAATAATTAAAATCTTTCAACAGTTGTCAAAAGGTCATCTATGGGTGAAGGCTATCACTTGGTCATAACTTTTTCATAAGGGTAGTATTTATGCATAAAACCTTGTGTATGACAGATGTACAAGCTCTCCCTGAGGCTTCTGCTCTTGTCAGATATTTCTCTCACTATATCACACACAAGATGTTATTTATGTTTCTTTAACGTTACAAAAGGAGCCTGTGGTCCTTTGTCAGAGTGGACTGCTGTTATTCCGTTTTACTATTACCGATGTTGCGAACAAATTATGTCACAGGAAACACTCAATAAATCATTGTTTCTATTCAAACCTCAGAGAAAGAAGTCTACAATATATTTTGAGGTATCTATTATGAAATAAAACAAAAAAAAGCTTTCAGTCAGACATTATGCAGATAAAGCCAGTAGCTGTAACAGGAGAGAGGTGTGTCACCATGTGGTGGTGTAGACTTACTTTCTCATTATGTACACATGTGACATACAGTCTCTGGATAGGGCACATATTCACTGACTTTGCTAGTCATTAATAATTAATGACTGGCCTTTACCTTTACTGCTAAAGGTAAAGGCTTCTACATATCTGAATGATAAGAGGATTCAATAGAAATATACTCCAAACAAAAACAACAGACTTGTAACGACTGAACACAAATTTTAAAAATTACTAAATTATAAACATATATACCCACCACCATGTTTGATTGTTAGCCTGTGTTTTTCTTCTTTCTTTCTGAAACGCCGTAGTAGTTTTTTGTCAGATGTAATGGGACCTTTTAAAAAGTTTAACTTTCCCTGCAAGCTTTTAGGATAAGCAAATTTTGTGGGTTTTTTTGGTTGTTTTTTTGTGACACTGGGATTTTTGTTCCTTTTGCTCAGCACTGGTTTTCCCCTATTGGGAAATGGATGCAACTTTGGCTCTCTTTCCAGTTGTTGAATAATGACCACTGCAAGTGAGGTCTGTGCTTTTTGAGTGCTGTTGGTTCTTTTCAACCCTGCTTATGGAAGAGTGGCAAGAAGAAAGCCATTGTTCAATTAAATTCAAGAATACTTAATTTATCCCATAGGGGAAACAGATGTTGTCATATCTAATTGTATCACAGTGTCTTTTAAGAGTTATTGTAGATGTTGATGCTGTGGGCAAGAAGGATCTCCGGTAGCAATCAGTATTACAACAAATCTGAAGACGCTTCTGACTTTGACAGTGTCAGGATTTTTCTTGAGATGCTGACAGCTTGATTTCCTGACAGCAGAGATGATATTCCACAGCAACATGTCCTGGATGACACCATCACTTGTTGGCAAGCACTGCTACATTTGTTTTTTACTGCTCCTGTTTGTATGGTCAGAAAGCAGAGCAGGGAATCTGGGATATAACCCTTACCTAATATGATCTATGGAGGAGATGGTTTGAATTTCCCACTTCTCTCTCTACTGGCCCTTCTTACATTCGGGGTAGTAGTTCAGGTATTATTTGAGTTTTTGAGATCCTTTTCAGCTGCTCCCAGTTGTAAAGACAATACTTTGTCATTGTGATTATGTCTAACAGGCATTGGAATTGTGCAAAAGTAAAAAAGTAAGAGCAAAAGTTGGATTCAGGTGCACAGCATCCAAAATCCGAGAGACATGCAATGAATCAATCAGGTCTGGAATCTGAACAATAGACATCCTGTTTCCAGTTCCCCTCAAGGACACAGCAAACACGTGGAAGAACAAATGCATCGCCCCCTATGATGAAGCATGGTTGTCACAGAATCATGATGTGGGAAAGCTGGTCAACGTTGCTGATAGTAGATGGACCTAAGTAGTGGGCAGTCCTGTAAGAAAACCCATTAGAGGCTGCAAAAGACTCGAAACTGCTGTGGAGATCAGAAAAAGCTTTCAACTCTTGTACGCCACAAAATAAGCCCCCAAATATGGAAAGATGATTTAATAACTTCAGTCTGTATCCTGATGAGTGACCCGCAGGTAGCTCTATCTGGCCTATCCAGGAGAGTAAGGAGGTGTAGGAGGAGGAGGAGGAGGAGGAGGAGGAAGAGGTGGAGAGCTCACTCTCTGATGAACGATCGCATCGGCTGTTCACTGGCGCCGTGACGATAAACAGTCAGCGGACAAGGATGCTCTGTAGTCTGGTGCGCACACTTCTGTCTCCAGCTCTCCACAGTCACCATGGAGGAGCCTAATTAAATGCACAGACTCGGTGTGCGTGTCTCTGCTGCTCCGGATGGGGGGAGCCGATGATCGATCTCATTTTATTTTAGGATTTGCAAGCATTTCTCGCCCCGTTTGAAGCCCGAGCGGAGAGGACCGCGGCGGATCTGCGAAGTCTTCAATTAAAAAGGTACGGCTCTGAGCTGAAGTCAGCCCCTTTAGCATGGCTGCGTTTATCTGCAGGTTTCCGTATGTTGGGGTTTTAGTCGGAGGACAGTTTTGTCTCGCAGGAGCGGATCCGCCGCTTTATCGGGAAACAGCGATATGCGTCTCTGGCCGCACTATTAGCCCCGAGTGGATCTGATTGAGGCTGGTTGTAAACGAGGCTGCCAGCTGTTTGTGCAGGACCATCTGACGGCTGCGTTGCTCAGTTTTTCCAGCCCTGAAGTCAGCCTGTCATTTCACATCGGGTTTTGAAGACGAGGGTGGGGGTTATTTGTCTTACCTTGGTGGGGGTCCAAGGAGAAACATAAGGGCGCTTTGTGATGGGTTAGTTTGTCACGAATCGCTCATGGAAATGTCAGCGCTCGTTTCCATCACCGGTCTCGGTGCAGCACTGAAATGAAAATCTTCGTTAAAATAACACCAAAAAAAAAAAAAAAAAAAAAAAAAAATGCATTGTTCACACTCACGTCGCTGCGTGGACACGGCTGCGTGCAAAGCGCAACACAAAGGATTTGTAAGTGCTTCAGCAGAGATGTTGCAGTTGCAGCCCTGCTCTGCAGCCGCCCGACACTCATATTGCATTTTGGTTGGCAATAAGAAGATTAATTCTTCTCGGAGCATCTCTGCAATGTGACCTTTTCGGTTTCTTCCTCTGCGGGGCCTGCTCGCAGTTCAAGGACTTACACAGCTGACGTGACCGAGTGACGCCTGAGAGTGGCAGCTCTTAATTTCGACACGCTTTGTTTATTTGTTTGTGTTGTCGCCGCATTAAAAGCATCTGCTTCGGCTTTTCTCCCTCACCACGGCCAGACCGAGAGAGTCCAGCCAAAACCAATCTGCCATATTGGTTGTAGTTCTGAAAGATGAGCCTCTGTTTGTCCGCTTACATTAAAAAAGACACAGCAGAGGGATGCGTTTCACATGTGGTGAGATTATGCAATCATCCTCCTTTGCAATTTTTTGTCGAAACATATGCTGTTTTTTTTGGGGGGGGGTGGGGGGTTTGTTGTTGTTTTTTTTTAGCTCACCATCACAGTTTGAATCAGCAACACAAGACCTTTTTTTTCTGCACCTTTTTTTTCATCAGACACTTGTGTCTGATGAACGATCACATCTTTCAAAAAATATCAGATATTTCTGATTAACTGTAGGTCAGTATTAGATAAAGTCAATGTTGTGCTGAACAGCTCCTGTCGCCTCTCAGCCAACTTGGACCAACTTGTTGTTGATATGTTGAGTGGATTTATTGTCAATTGAGCTAAAATAATAAAATAAATGGGGTTTTTTTTATGGACCAAAGTTAAATAAAGACACCTTTTAATTGTGCCTTAGTCTTTTTGTTCAATAGGCAAAAATATAAAATTATAACACTTATGTCCACTGGCACAAACCCCCTTAAAGATTTGCATGCAAAAGTCAAAGAGTCACTTTCCAAAGCCACCAAAGATTGCTCCATCCTGGTGGCTGAATCCCCAGGAATCCTTCAGATGCATTAAACTCAGACAGCACCTAACACCAGCATCAAGGCTCCACAGGAAGAAACCATCCAAATAGGCGATGGAGCCAATCGAAGGAGCCCAGAGAGACTGATTTGATGTGGAAGCAGAGGCTGTATGGTCCAATAAAAGGTTTCTGTACTGGCATGCTGCATTTTAACAGCTGCTTTCTTCATCTGATGAATTTGTCTAACAGAAACCTTCCTCATTAAGCCTTTATCTGTAGAAACTCATCTTTGTTCTGAATCAGCCACAAATCTCTTCACAGTACAATGGTAACGCTTCAGTTTTTGTTAAATATCGAATGTTTTCATACCTTGTCATACGGCACTACATTATCTGATGATTTTCGTCAGCAGAGATACTTTCTCTTTTCTATATTGCTTGAAACCTGTGGCCTGCTTAATAATGTGGAACATCCTTCTTAAGTAGATTTCCTTTAATTGAGCTCACCAGACATCCTAATCAACCAGCTCTCTGAAATTAATTATAGTGATTCAAAGAGCCCTGACACACAACACCATCTATAAATTTAATAGCACAACAACAACAAAAAATCTTTATGAGACTTAAATCCAATTTGCATAATAATTTGGAACACGGTGTATAGACAGATGAGACCAAAGTGAAGATTTTCTGCCTTAAGGCACAGCTCCATGTTTGGAGGTCAGTCCCAGAATACCAGCACAAAATCTTCTCACTAGTTGTCAAGGCCAGTGATGAAAGTCTTTGGATTTGAGAGCATGTGTCCAACAGCCAAAGTTTAGGTGAAACTGGGTCATGCAACAAGACAATGTTTCCAAATACAGCGACAGAATGAGTAAACAAAAGCATTTGAGGTGTTGTAATGGACCAGTGAACCGAACTGTAACACTGTGGTGAGATCTTAAGAAAATTGTGTAAAAACAAATACAAAAAATTACTACTTCAAGTTACTGCTGCTGAAGGGGGTTCAACAAACTTACAATCACGGAGTGTGTTCAGTTTTTTTAATCACTATCAATGAAATATATGTTTTGCTTATTACTTCATGTCATGTGTTTTGATTGGATCACACACTTTTGCAGCTAATTGACACAGAAGCTGAAATATTTTAATTTTATTGTTATACTAAAAGATTTACAATTTCTCTCACCTATTTTTTTCAGAGGCAAATTATGCCAGCAGCATCAGAGTCGCTCACTCTGGTGACGAGCCAGCTCATCGGTCAGACCACTCTGCCCTTCACTCGCCTCTTCGTCTGCCCTGGCAGATCAATGCTGCTGGATGCTCCTCAAAGAGTCACGCCCACACCATGAGCGCCAACGGGCCTGCCCCAGAACCAGCCCCAGAAGCCCCTCCCATCTCCACCCCTGCCCCAGCATCGGCCCCTACTCCGGCCCCAGCCCCGGCGCCACCCCCACCCGCCCCACCTGCCCCAACATCCTCTACCATACCGGTAGGTGCGTTGGCTCAGAAGAAGCGACAGCAGTATGCCAAAAGCAAGAAGCAAGGCAGCAACGCCAACAGCAGGCCACCGAGGGCTCTTTTCTGCCTCAACCTCAACAACCCCTTACGCAGGGCCTGCATCAGTGTGGTGGAGTGGAAGTATCCTTTAATATGGCCTTGTGATGATTGGTGGAGGTTGAAGCTCAAAATTCCCAGTTTAATTAGTGAGCTGCCAGAATGAAAAAAACTAATCTTACACTTAAACCACTTTGGTGATCAGTTTTTCAAACAGAAAGCGTCTGGTGATTAAGTTAGAAATTAACATCTACACAAGCCTCTCTGGTGGACCATTTTTAAGTCTTTGGAACATTATTAACCTTATGACATTCAAACAGCTTAAACATTTCTCAGCTTTATTTCTCTATTGTAGAGGTAAAACAGTCATTAAATTGTTGTGGCTTTTCTAAATTAGAAAAACGTTAGGGAAATAACAGAGACTACACAAAAAAATGTTTAAAACTAACTTTTAAAAAATTACTCTAATTTGTTGCAGCTAATTTTATTATTTTTGCGTACGTAACAAATCTTAAATTAGAAGTATAGCTTCAGTAGAACTAATAAAATTAGCTGTAAAAAATTAAAGTAATTTTTTAAGTTGGTTCAAATAAAAAAAAATTCAGTGCAGTTACAATTCTGTTTGTCAAGAATTATATTACAATAATTTAACACAAATAATTTCATTCATGATACAATCAAATAAGCTTTAAAATGGAATCAAATAGAAATGTAAATAAAAATGTGATTACAGGTAATAGCTTAGCTCTAGTTCATAAAATATTTTGTTTTCTTATCAATTGTATTTTTAGTTTATACTGTAAGCAACAAAACATGAAAAGAAATTAAGGCAAAAAAAAAGGGAAAAAAAGGAAAAAGTGGTGAATTTTGTCTTCAATAAGCGCTCGCCGCATATTTATTGATACCTCTGGTGTAGCAACGTCCCGGTAGAATGTGAAAAGGTCCCCAAAACTCAAAGAGGGTCATCTTGGGGTCACAATGTCACCACAGAACGGAAGAAGAGTTTAAGCCCTTCCTTTTCCTGTGCTGTGTATTTTTCAGTTTTAGGTCATTTTGGTGAGGAAACTGCTCTAAACAACAACAGTACCATTTTATCCCCCATAGAGACAGAGTCAAAAGTCACTGCGTCAGTAACATCCTGCAGATTAAAGCGCCTCAACACAATTGTGGAGGGTTTGTTAGTAAACAGATGGTTCCATCAGAAAATGTCATAAAATGTTACAAAAGAGATTGCCATGCGGGAATGGCTGAGGTACATATCCAACTGCAGTTTCATGTTTTGTTTGTGTTGAGAACGTAGACGTGTCCTGGGGATTTACAACCAACACAAACGCAGCTGTAGCTGTATCAGGTGTCCTCATTCGTCCTGGATAGAAAGCGTACAGTACATCAGTGAAGCACATGAGCTTGTTCAGTACTTAACAGATTTTTTTTATGTATATTTTCTAATGACATTTATCTGATGTATGGTTTGAAAATATGATGCTACGTTGACACTTAGTGCTGACTATTTAAGGTGAATATTGTGCCTTTTGATAAATTACATGCTGTCTTCATATTATAACTGTGCTTTCAGCTCATGATGAAATTAATTCGATACTACATTCTGGGTCCACTGCATTAGCTTTAAACTCACATTCTATAATCATTTTCTTTCTTTTTTTTACCGACTTAAATACTCATTTTTTACATTCTGAGTCATTAATCATTTGATTTTAGGGGATATGAGATAACTCATATTTCTAACTATACACTGTTGTTCCTATATATTTCAAATTGAGTCAGCATATTATTGACCTAAGACTAATTTCAGTTTAATTTTCTAAACCAAATAAATCCACTTATTAAAATGTTGAGTCAACAGATCAAACTTAGCCACTGCAATTCTAGATTAAAACCACGTTAGTTGCAAAATATAAATCCAGGAGAATTTTTTTTTTCTTTTTGTGTTAAAATATTGTCTTTTTGCAATTTTCTTCTGTGATTTCCTTAACTTCCACTCTCAGGCCATTTGATATCTTTATATTAATTGCCATTTTTGCCAACTGTATGGCCTTAGCTGTCTACGTCCCTTTTCCTGAAGACGATTCCAACTCCACAAACCACGATTTGGTGAGTAGTCTGTATCTGTTTTAGAAGCAGTTTATTTATTTAGTGTCTGCTGCTATGAAGCTGCTCTTACAGCCAAGGAGTTCTGAAAACCTCCTTCTGGTTTGAAGTATTATGTTTTCCAAAAACTGACTAAATGTGGAACAGTATTTGTGAGCTATATGGCTAGTCTTTTTTTTCATGACATGATTAGGAGAGAAGTACTTGATCTAAAAAATGTTTCATCTACAAAAGTATTCACACCCCTTCAACTCATTATTTTAGCAAAATTGCCCAAGTTCAGTCATATCAGCAGATGTATAGTGACATAGATTTACATTTGAGTTAAGACTCGACAATTATAAAACATAAAAATGGTTTGATGAAGAATTTAGCCACAACTACCAGGTTTTTCTTTCATTATATTTCTGGACTTAGCTCCATTCAGTTTCCTGTCACTGCGGAAGGAAAGCAACTCTCCTGCATGATGCTGCCAACATCATGTGTCGCTATGGGGATGGTTTGTTCAAGATGATCTGTAGTACCAGTTTTTATCTTATAAAGCCCGTTGCATGTAGATCAGAATTTCAGTTTTAGGTTTCTTTTATCCACTATTCCTAAAGGAAAAGATTTCTGTAGTGAACAACTAATAGTGTCCGTCTCAGATTCTTCCATATGAGCTGTGGCGTTCTCTCATTAGTGTTCTCGTTGTCCTGTCAGTTTTGTCTTTGAGCCATGTCTTTGTAGGTTTGCATTTCAATCGGACTCTTCACATTTTTGAATGAAGAATTGAACGTTTTTTTGTGATGTTCAAAAAAACAGTTTGATTCAGCTTTATAACTGCCTTCAACTTCCCCACAGCCATATCTATTATCTGTTGGTCTTTATGACGCTGTTTGTTCACTAATGTTCTTAAACAAACCTTTGAGGGCTTAATAGAACAGCTGGATTTATTCTGGTCTTAAATTACACAAGTGGACGCAACTTGCCAAGTCGACTTCTGGAGAAAACAAAATGCCCTAGATTTTAATTTAGGGGTGTCAGAGTATAGACCCAAATGTCATTGTTTAGGTGGTCTAAAAACTAATTCTCAATTTCCTTCCACTTCATAATAATGTTCTACTTTGTGTTGGTATATCTCATCAAAAACATTCAAATTCATTGACGTTTTTGGTTGTCAAGTGGTAGACTATGGGCCAGATGAAGAGGTGTGAATACTTTTGCAAGTTACTGCTTTCCTCTGTGGTATTTTGATTACAGTCTTATGTCGTGTGCTCTTATGTAGCTGGAGTTTTATAAGCAACAACAGGACCTTGCATGCAATCTGTGTTTTCAGTATGTAGCTTTAATATGCAGATTTGTTTTGCCTACCCAGAGAAACACTTTGAACCGATGCTTTATCATGTCACGGTCCGCCTGTGAAGTTTTTTTCTTTATTTCCCTTTTTATTTTTAGCAACTGCTCACCATTGCACCACTCTGTGCACCCTGTGCATTTATGTCTGTATGATGAATTGTGGGTGATGTAGTGTTGTAAGCATTCTTCCACTGCTGAGGATAAGTGTAATCTCCAGAAGGCAGATAGTCGCACAGACTGCGGTGCTTACAAGAGCAAAATCAAGCTCACTGTTCAATGATTAATGAGAAGTGTGTACAGCATGTCTGCAGACAGTTGATTGCTTTTGATTGATACATTTTGAGGCATATAAATCTTAGACAGAGCTTACCAGTTTGCTGTAAATGACAGAGTATGACGTAAACATGTATGCGACGTGTTGAAAAAGATGCAGCTCTGGTTAAAAGTGTGCCTGGCATTAATGAAGGAAGGAGTATTGCTTCTCACTGTGACCTCTTGGAGGGTGACATCTGGGTGTCTGTTTACACATCACTGGTTCATCAGGGAATACTGGTCCATCTGGGACATTGCCTGTAACAGAATGATAGTCAGATTTCTGTCAAGTTTAGTTGTGAATTCATTCCGAAAGACATCATTTTGCTAGATGAAACACATAAAAACAGTCTATTTTTATCTGCTGACACAAATTGAAGCTGGTTCACAACCAAAAATAAAAACTTAAAAGATAAGAACAGCGTTAAAATGTTTGCTCCTTGCCACTCATTATTTAAATTGGGAACAGAAGTGACTTCACGCTGCTGTGTGAGAGAGTAAAGTCACTGTAAAACAAAGTTCTTATTATTATTTCAGACAAATTAATTACAAATCGGTGTTTATCTTACACTAGCAACTAGCACAGTTAGTGGCAAACACTGCTGAAACAGTTGTCTCCATGTGTATTGTAGTTCTTGTGGACTCAAATGTCCATTCTATGGTGGAAATAAGTTGAGCCTAAAAAGGTTTGAAAGCAATGGTGATAAAGATTACAATTAATCCACACTCCTTGCTTTATTTTCCTTCTTGAAGTAGGAAAATAAAGAGAGTTACAAAATTGGGGAAAAAAAAAAAGTTAAATGTATTTAATCTTCATTCATTAAAATGTTTTAAAAAATTAATGAAAAAAACAGTAACAGACATTACATTTTGTCAAGTTCCATCATAAAAATCATCAGTACACGTCAAATATGTTGGTCAATGTTCCAATTATTATGGGTGAAAAGCAACTCTCATTGATTTTTTAATCCTGATTAAAAGGAACTAAGTGTTTCAGTCTTTTGTAAGAACATTTTGGGTCAGTTAAGTTGATAATACTTCAATAATAACACAAGTGTCTCCTTAAAGCATTTTCTTTTAAAATGCATACATTGTAGTGCCAATAATTGTAGGGACCTTGGTAGGTTCATAAAAGTGTGTTAGTAAGCAAGCTGCGTTTTTAATCTCACTCAAGCATTCACGCTGTTACGCCTGTCCTCTGAAGCTGTTACGGCTCTCATTTGTTGTATTTGTTACTCCTTCCTAATGAACAGGTATAGTCCTCCTCTAAATAGAAGTGTCAGATTGGATTTATGGATGCACCGATTACGAATTAACTGACAAACTTCGTGCATGACCGGGTGCGGAGATGATCATTGATGCACCGTGAATGCTTCATAAACAAGGGCATTAAGTAAAGATGAAAGGATAAGCTGATGAGTAGATATGAAATGATTTATGATCTCTTTGAGTAAGACGCATGGAGACAATGCTTTGCTTTCATTTTATTTAAAAGACACATGTTTTTGCTCATAGTTACACTGCTTTCCTCTGATAGTTTTACATTTTTTAAAAAGTTAGGTGTAGTTATGTCATGTCACATCTAAATCACCTTCCAGAGGATGAATAATAAAATATTTTTTCTTTCTAGAAGAGGCAGAACAATGTCATTATTTATAGCACAGTGCCAGCTTGGCCGCAGTTGTCCTGTAAAACTATTGTATGCAGAGATCGCGAGCGGAAAGTGCTGACTTTGTTTTGCAATATAGCCAACATATACGGCTGTAGTGAAGATTATGTTACGCACTACTCTGCAGCTGTATAGGTGGATGAAGACTGATATGAAACCTGAATTATAGATTTTGGTTGGCCTACTATGCAATGCAAGGATCAAATTATATTACGCTGCTACCAAAGCATGCAGAGTTTTAGCCAGTAACACATTAAAATGTCATGTAGCTTTTAGCCGCACAGATACTAAATCCCTGCATTGACCTGTTGTCTAGAGTTTTGGACGTATGGGCTTTTTATTTAGTGTGTTGTTCATTGATGGACTTACTGTCCACTGTGTTCAGAGTGCTGAGGTGCTGCAGAGCTGCCTCAGTGTTATACTGCTGCATAGTCATGGAGGCTTTAATAGACTGAGTCTGCCCGTCTTGTTAGTGAGGCTTGGTTAAATGCAGCAGCTCATTATAAATAGAAAGCAATTTCCTCCCCAGGCAGCACAGAGGGCAAAAGATTGGGGTCTTACTACCACCAGGAGGCACAAGTGAGTAACAAGATGCAGCAAGCACAAGGAATTGCATGTACATGTGCAATGAGACAAACACCAAGTCAGAAAGTCATATTTTCAATCCAGTCAAGGTCAGTTTGTTCTGTTTCTGCTCTTCCTTTGGTTCGCCATTTCATTGGACAATAAGAACCCGTGTTGCGTGTGACTGTCTCCTCTAAGATTTGTAAAGAGACATGCGGATAATCCGTAGCACTGCTGGTTTTGCTTTCAGGTCATTTCTGTCTTATGTATCTGAGGATCAACACCGCAGGTGGGAGTCTCCTGCTGAAGGTGGCTCAGCAGAGCAATGACCTTTTCATGGGGAATGTGATTCATACATCTCATTCTGCGTACGTTAACATACAGCCAGCTGTGTCTGATACCAGGAACTGTCGGTGCTCATATAAGTGTTGTTGCGTAACTCGTGCTATATGGATGGCGACAAAAGGACACACACAGATAAAAAAAAAAAAAACACATATCAGTAGAGTTTATACTAGTCCATGGCTGGTGAGTTTATAGGATACCTCAGGTTCAGTTTTTTTTAAACAAAGTACAATGATGAGATATAAATTATTATCCATTTAGTGATTCTGTCTGCTTTTTTGCCACATAACACAGAATATGCTTCCTATAAATAACAGCTTTAGACAGGAGACATTTATTTTTTTAACCTTCATCTAACCTGGAAGAAAAACTAATTGAGATTGAAAATGTAATTTTCAAGAGTGTCCCAGACTTGACAACAGCAAAACAAGATAAAAATAAGACAATTTCAACCTTACAACATTTAACTCTGGTACAACTAATCACATAAAACATCTACAGCCTGGGATTTCTATCTCCTTGTTCTTGAAGAGTCCTTTAAAACAATTCAATAAAACCATCTCATCAATCTTTAGATCCTCCCGTAATCATTTGCAGTAATGAGGAGCAGCATTATTTAAAAGCTTTCTTTTCCGGTTCCGTTCTGGTTCTTGGGTCACACAGTGCTTCCTCTGCAGGAACCAGAACCAAATCAGGAAAATGTAGGTGGATCCTACACCAAAAATGCCCCTGGTAGGGAGATAGGAGTTTTTGGACTGATGGTGGAGTTCTGTAGTGGGAGAAAACTAAAGAGTTTTGTCTGTTTGTTTGACCTAAAGCTCTTTATTTAAGATTTTTTTTAAAAAGATAAAAGTCTTTATTGTCATTGTCACAGGAACAACAAAATTTAAAAATGCCATCAGTCAGTGCATACACTTAACAAACTATCTCACAATTTACACACACAACATATGGCAACAAATAACAACAAATAGCTAATACACATCATTCACTCATTGATTGATGGTTATTTTTTCACACATCTCCCAATTTATATGCAATTGTGCTAAAAATCTATTTAAAAGTTCTGTTTTTATTTGCAAAGAAAACTTGTCAGATTTTCATTTGTGAAATTATTTGAAAACTATCTATTATTTTGTATACAATTTGCAATCACACACTAGTTTCTGTTGGCCTAATGTATAAAAAAATAAGAAAATACTTGGGGTTTGTGGTTAGAACATGATAACACATGAAAAGCCTTAAGGGACATGAATGCTGTTGCAAGGAATGCTAAAAGTCGGAGCAAAAAATAATGAGTCCTTCTCATCCTTCAGGAGAACTGCACTTGTATACTGATAATTACTCCCTTCTGAGAAACCAGTCGAAATAATAATGTCAATAATTAGTGTAAACCTCATAACAAAACTTGTTTGTATCCCACAGCAGGTCCTGTCGCTTTATAGTATATTTATCTTCTTTATTTGTCTTTTATTTTTATTTAAATAAAGCAAAACCAAGCTTTGTATCGTGTTTTAAATTCACCTTGTTTAGTACTAAGACATAAAAACCAGTTTTAGGGTTTTTAAACCAGAACTGGTTCAGCAGGTCCTATTTAATTGAACAGCATGGTTAAAAGTCAGTGCAAATGGAGCAAATTAAATAAATATAATATACGAGAGGTGCTTTATGTTTATGTGTGAGTGTTTTGGCTGCACTTCATACTGCCTTAGAGTGTAAATATGTACACGTGTGGGGTGAATGAAACAGTTGGCTCTGTCTGCGTGTGTTTGTGTATGTGTGTACTTGCTGGCACAAGCAGCTATGTCTGGATTGGGGAATCCTGTGGAGATGATGATAGAAGAATGTGTTTAGTCACTTAACGTAACTGCTCATTTGCAGCTCACACTAGCACTGTCCCCGCTTGTTATCTTGAATGTGTATTTCTGCATGTGTGTGCAACAATGAGAGTGTATCTGTGTGCAGGCGTGTGACAGGGGGAGCAACACAGTCGTAGGAGCAAAGAGAAGGTGAATCCTGTTTTAGTTCTGTATGGAGAATGCGTTATTGTACATAATAATGCAAAGCAGCAGATCCTTGGAAAAATATTCCTGGCTGGACGTTTAGCAGAATTTTTTATGATTTTCCCATGATTCAGCCACAAACTTGAATGCATTTTCTTGGGAGAGGAGAAGAGAAAATAATATAATACATAGATTTCTGTATGTTTTAGCATTTAAAAATCTGAAGAGCATGGTTTGCATATATCTTCAGTCCCTTTACTCTGATACCCATACATAAAATCCAGCGTAACAAATTGCCTTTTGACTTACCTAACTACTAAATCAAGCACCTGTGTGCAATTTACTCTAAATTAGTGAACAAACAGTATTGTGAGGATCAACAAACACAACAGACAGTACACAGCAGTGTTATGTGACAAAAGATGAACAAACCACGAGTGGTATGAATACATTTGTAAGGCACGGCACAATATGTAATACACAATATATTTGCACAAATAGACATGCATATTGCTGGAAAACACATTTGAGTCTTTATTATAATCAGATGGTAAGAAGCATGTGAGACATTTGAACAAATGATCACATGGTATTGATGAATCTTTCTTCAGAAATGACCACATGGACTCCAGGCTCTCAGTCCTCCGAAGACAGACTGCACACTCAGCCAGCCGGAGGAAGCAGTAGGAAGCACTAAATGCTGGCTGCCCTCACCCTGCTGGCTTGGCTGCACGGCCCTGACTTATCTTTACCAACAGAGGAGCGAAGCAGAGATGGAGAACGGACTGAGAAAGGAGACGGCGAAAATCTGATCAGATCAAAAATAATATAAAGATATGAGGGGGCATCTTTGCTGCTGAAATAGCTGATAACAGTAAGGCTTATTTATGTAATCCACACCCGGTTTGAACAGAACTCGCTGGACTACATATGTCCTACAATCTCAGTTATATTGTAGCTTGTAGTTTGCCGTGTTTTTGCTGCTTGGAAGCGTCTGGTCACACACAGATATCATGCATGCATGATGTCACCTTGACTCACGCTACTCTGGGCCCGTCGCCACATGCTCAGATGCGAAGACATGCAAGCATTCTATAGCAGCGATTATTCAATGATACAACGTAAACCCTCTCCTTTAGTTGTCCACAAAAATATATTTTCATGGATAACTAGTTCGTGCACAGAAAGCATGTTTTTCTGTCTTTGGATAAGGCAGATTTTTCCACAGTTTTCCATCCCACAATCTAATCACTTGGTTAAATAAAGGCAAATATCTCTGAGGGAAATGTTTTCCATTAACTTTTTATGTTTTCTATCATATCTGTAGTCATTCTTGTCCTTAAATAACTTCTACTTCCATGTATTCACATACTGTCTAATGTAATTATCAAATGTCCCTCGCAAACATTAAGTTAATGAAAATGGAAGTTTAATTTCTTCATGCCTAATATATATCTAGCATTATTAAAATCAACTATTTTTTTATCCATTTATTTTTTCCATTTTTGAGTTTGTCTGGGATGCCTCAAAATGTAGTTATACAGTTTAAAATTCAATTGCTGCGATTAACGTGACTGTATTAGGTTTCGCTGCATAATTTCAAGATTGCTGCAGTTTTGTTTCCTCCTTTTTAAGGAGTTTGTTTTCAGTAATCTCAGAGAACTAACAGCTGCAGCTGTTTGAGCTATTTTCTAACCCGAAATTGTTCAAAAACAATATATGAGGCCAGTTCCAGTGACAGCGACATTAATTATGAGTCTGTGGGGGGAAAAAGCAGGGCTGTGCAATATGTAGCTTCAACACCTACATCTTGATGTGTGTAAATGTGACATACAGTCACGCTGAAGGATGTGTGATGTCAAGTGAAGCAAATTAACTCAAACAGACCACACAGGGTTTTTTTTCACTGCTGGATTTTGACCTCTTTCCCATTTCAGTCATGAATCGAATCCAGTGCAAACAACTGCCCTCAGAAATCACATTATTAGCAAATAGAGTACAACTGTGTGTAATTTAATCTCAGTATAAATCCAGCTGTTCTGTGAAAGCCTGAGAGGTTTGTTGGAGAACATGAGAGAGCAAACTGCATCATGAACACGAGGAACACAGCAGATCAGGGAGTAAATCAACTTTTCTCCTCAAAGTTTTCTACTTGAGGAGAAAAGCACTGTTGAAGTCATCATCCAAAAATAGGAGAAAAACATAACTACAACCCTGCCAAGACATGGTGTCCATATTTTCAGGCCAGGCAATAAGAGCATTTTTCAGCGAGACAACCATTCTGACTCTAGAGAAGCAGCAAAGATCCACAGCTTAGGTGGACGAGTCTGTGGATGGAACAACAAGTAGTTTTGTTCTCCACAAATCCAAGCTTTTATGGAGGAGAAGTGAGATTGTTGACTTGAAAGTCATCAAAAACTCCTGGTTCAGTTTTGCAAGTGATTTAGGGGACACAACAGATGTATAAAAGAAGTTGCCCGGGTCAGGTGAGACCATAATATTGAACTAATTAGTCCTCAGTGTGTTGGAAACTAACACTGTGTTCTGGTGGAGTCATTTTCTTCAGCAGTGTAGAGTTAAAGATGGCTGGAGCTAAATGCAGGCCAGTTCTGGAAGAAAAGTCTAGAGACCTGAAACCAAACATACAATTAAGGCTACAATCAAATAAATTAGCAGAAGCCAAGCCCAGTATTCAAGACTACTTCTATCCTGCAATATTCAGATGCATCCCTGCTCTAACACACCTGAAACGAATGGCTGAATCCCCTCATCAGCAGTCATTCAGCTCTATAGAGGTCCAGTAATGAGCCATTCATTTAGCCTGTACACCCCGCCTCTCACCCAATGACTTCTGGGAATAAACACCAGCCCTCTGTGTCTTTATGTTTGTATAATAGGAAACAAAAATGTTTAAATTAACCTGCAGAATATCTTATAACAAAAGTAAAGCTAGTGTTTGAATGTTCCACTTTAAACTCTTTTCGAGTGACCAATATCTGAGTTTGAGCTAAAATGGGGTTGTTCAGATTTCTTTTTATAAAGTACATTTTATCTATTCGAGAACTGTTATCAGTCACTTCACTCCCTCTTTTTGTTCGTTTTGCTTCCCAAATGTAAGGTCTTAATTTGTAAACAACCAGGCAAGTCAGCCTCATAATGTTTACTAGGGTAGAGGTGATGCATTGTTGCTGTTATTTTCTGTCTGAGGTGAGGAGGAGATAAACTGCAGCTCATGAGCTCTGCAGACACACCACTCCAAACTGCTAATCTACTCACATTGCTGCTGTCCGCTCAGCTAAGTCATATGGCAAGTTATGTTGGAGCGAGCACGGTTCAGTGGGTGAGCAGCATCATATGTCATGTGGTGAACTGATCAGCTGTGAGATGAGCTGAGCTGCGCCTGTAGATGTGAGTACTCACCCTGTGGCGAAGGAAGGCCAGTTGGGGTTGTGGCTGTGGGGGTTGAACAGGGACTTCTGAGTCTAACGTTACTTTTTTAGTTTAAAACTTGGCTGTTGTTATCTGTCTTGGGACTTGAAAACATCCCGATGCCTGATGAAAGTTGTTTTTTGCAAACATGAGACTGGCAGCAAGTGAAGTGAACATACACTGCCTGGCCAAAATAAAAGTCGCCACCAAAAAATGGTCACACTCTCTAATATTTTGTTGGACCGCCTTTAGCTTT
>CAEGAD010053897.1:0-19417 GCA_903067055.1 Poeciliopsis paucimaculata
TTCTTATTCTGGTTCTTGTTCTTGTTCTGGTTCTTATTCTGGTTCTTGTTCTGGTTCTGGTTCTTATTCTGGTTCTTATTCTGGTTCTTGTTCTTATTCTGGTTCTTATTCTGGTTCTTGTTCTTGTTCTGGTTCTTATTCTGGTTCTTGTTCTGGTTCTGGTTCTTATTCTGGTTCTTGTTCTTGTTCTGGTTCTTGTTCTGATCCTGGTTCTTGTTCTGGTTCTGGTTCTTGTTCTGGTTCTTATTCTGGTTCTGGTTCTTATTCTGGTTCTGGTTCTTGTTCTGGTTCTTATTCTGGTTCTGGTTCTTATTCTGGTTCTTGTTCTGGTTCTGGTTCTTATTCTGGTTCTTGTTCTGGTTCTGGTTCTTATTCTGGTTCTGGTTCTTGTTCTGGTTCTGATCCTGGTTCTCTCTTTGTCCTTCAGCAGTTTGGACCAGTTCGTCCCGTCGGTTCCGGACCGACCCGTCAGCGACCGGAGTTTCCGACCCGATGAGCGGTTCTTCTACAGCTACGGCGCCAACGCTTCCCAGTAAACCCGGATCCTTCCCTGTGATCTGGGACTTGGACTAGGCCTTCTGGTTTTACTTTGTGTCTCTGTAACAAACCAGAACCTGGATGGTTCTGGTTCCGTTTTAAACTCCTGCGTCAGAGGGACTGTGGTGGGTCAGGGGTCAAAGGTCATTCATATTATGGGTTTCTAAGTGTTTGGGTCTCATTCCCCTGATCGGCCTCTAAGAGGCGCCATGATCAGAATCATCTAATCTGATTCTCTAACCCCAAAAATCTGAAAGCCCACAGCACCACTGGTCCTCCACCGTGTTGAACTGTGGGAAACCGGGTCTAGCTAAAGTCCGTTTGTGTGTGTGGTTAAATCGATTTAAACGGTTTGCTTTAAACCGTTACCGTGACAACTGCAATGCTCCTGATCAAAACAAGTAGAAGCAAAGATCAGAACCATAACCGGGCCAAAAGAGAACCTTTAGGTTTCCACAGGAGATCATAAAAAAGTAGATTTTGATTTAGACAAATTGAAAATATTTAAGGAATAAACAGCAGCTGATGTGTGAGACATAAATATATTTATTACATGTATTTAATGTATTAATCTGATTATTTAAATTATAAATGACGTTTTGAATTAAAGAGGAAAAAAACTCCAGCAGTGAAAATAAAAACTATTTTCATTTTTTTTCTTGTTTTCAATGTTCAATGTTTTGACTTGTTAATATTTTGGCCAAAATGTCCCGACTGTGAGGACAGGAATCCGACCCGGTCCGGACTGACCCGGTTTAGAACTTTAATGCCTGGCTGATGTTTGGACCTCTTACCTTTCAGCCTCATTGGTTCTGAAGCAGCAGGTCCAGTTTTGATGGGTGTCCAAAGTGTGGCGCGGGGGCCATTTTCTGGACCGCTTGCAGTTGGTTGACAGATTCGTCACACAGGCTCTTGATGCAGTGAAAACTTTTATTTTGAATTTGGCCCATGATGTTAAAACTGTGCCAATAATCACTGCGGCTCAATCTGCTTTTAGTTTCTTCAACTAAAATACAAACACAAGAGTCAGACTGAAACCTTCATGCTTTTATTGTGAAACGTGACTACAGATGTCTGTTGGTTCAGGAACCAGGAGGGAATGTTCTGGTTCTGACCCAACCCGACGGAATCCTGCATCGTTCTGTTCAGAGCTTTAATTCACCTGAATGGAATCTGATGCATCTATCAGTGAAAAGACGTCGTCGTCGTCCTGCTGCGTTTGCTTTACTGGGACAACAGAACCGGTCCGATTCAGGCACTTTGGTGAGGAAGCTGCCCATACCCGTCTCCATGGCAACAGGAGGGATTCAGCGTTTTAAATTCCCACTAAATCCAGTTTATCCATGGAGCAGAACCAGCTGGTCCAGAATGCTGGACCAGCTGGTTCTGGTGAAACAGGATGGGAACAGCAGGAATCTCGTCCTGCAGGTGAGTGACGGACATTTCTTGGCTCCGTTCAGCTGCTGCTACGACGGCAGTATAGGACTACATTCCTGACAAAACTCACATTTTGAGATTCATTTGCCAGAAAAAATAACTGAATTTGAAGAGTTGAAAATTTGCTACAAAGAAAAAGGAAAATTAATCTAAACAATATGATAAAGATCTCTAAATTTTTTATAGAAATTGTCTGGGTTTGAAACGTCAACATTTTGATGGAAAAAAAAAAAAATCAGCAATTCTTGAGAGGAAAAACTGTCAGAATTCTGCAATTTTTGCTTTTTGAATCAGAAATCAGTTTTTTTTTTCTTGAACATTTCTGAAACTTTTTTTGATGGAAATTTTTTTCTTTTTTTTTTTCTATCAATGCCATCGTATCTGGACCCGGATGGATAGGAAAGAATCACCGGGTTCCTGCAGGACGCCACCGGCAGCAACCCGGTGACGTTCTGCAGAACTTTCTGCTTGAGCTCAGATGAAGCCAAACAGTTTGGAAAAAAGTCCAAAAGTTCCTAAAGTAGCTTCCAGCTGAAACCTGATAAATGATTTGCTTAAATAAGTTATATCTTCATGCAGGAGTTTAAGACGGTTCTGGTTCTGGAGCCCCCCACCATCAGTTCATTCTTCTTTGGGATAATGAAGCATCGACTGCTCCACCTCGATCACCTCCACCACCAGGTTGCGGATTTCCTTCACGCAGTCCAGCGACTGGACATCGGGCCCGCCGGGCGGGGAGAACGCAGCCCCCTCTGGTTCTGCTGGACTCTCCGCCGTGGCTCCGACCTCCACCCATCCGGTCTGAGCCTCGATGGATGGTTCTCCCGCTGAGGTTTGGTCCTCGGATGTCTCCTCTGGGCTCAGCGCTGACCGGACCTCCAGGAGCTCCGAGGTTTCTGAGGTTCCTGTGGACTCCAGGTCGGAGTGTGGAGAGTCGCTTCCCACTGAGACGGCCAGGGAGTTGGGATCCGAGGCGGAGAGGTTCTCCTCGTCCTCCGTCTTCAGCTGCAGCTCCAGGCCGACGTCTTCTGCTTCTTCACCACCAGGGGGAGCCGCTAGCATGTCTGCTGGCTGCCGGCTGCCGGCTGCAGCCTGGGATCCGGTTTCTTCTGCTGGAAGATTCACGGTTTGGTCCAGACTTGGAGCTTCTGAAACTACGGAAGGTTCTGCAACTGTAGCTGGAGGTTCTGGAGAAGACGGTTCTGGAACTGGAGGTTCAGTAGCAGTTGGAACTTCTGGAGAAGCAGCAGGAGGTTCTGATGCAGCTGGAGGTTCTGATGAAGTGGTTTCTGCCTCTTGTTGGTCTGTCCTCTGGGTTCTGGGTTCTTCTGTTTGGACGGAGAGATTTTTCTGGATCGGTGGTTCTGATGGATCCAGAGTCTCGGCTGAAGGAGGTTTTGGGTCTGCTGAGTTGGTCCCTTCTACAAGGTTCTTCAAGGTTCGGTCGGTTTGGGTTCCTTCGGCTGCTGTCGGTTCCTCCTCCTTCAGCAGTGTCTCGGCCTCCTGCAGGACTTCTTCTCCTACTTCCTCCCTCTTTGGCTCCGCCCCCTTCGTGGGACTGGGGGACAGCCCGTTGACAGCCAGGGGAGACGGAGGATTCTGGGACGGAGACCTGACGGAGGAGGCCAGAGCCGGGGCGGGGCTGCTGGGCGTGGAGACGGAGGACAGGCTGCTGCGGCTGCTCTCCTTGAACAGGTTGTGTTTACGCAGGCTGGCGGCTTCCTTCACCACTGGAGGACCGGCAGAGACAGGAGAGGTTAGGAGGAGGAGGAGGATGAAGAGGATTAAGAGGAGCTGCTTCCTACCCGTAGAAACCTCCTTGTCCAGGATTTGCAGCAGGATGTTCTCATAGACGTTCTCCACATGGATGAAGTTGGCATATTCAGTGTAGACGGTCTGATCCAGATCCTGGAGCTCCTGTGGGCGGACAGAACTGGGCCGGATGAGGACAGAACCGGGCCGGATGAGGACAGAACCGGGCGTCTGCAGGAGACTTACGGGTTTGCAGGTGTTGTCCAGGTTCTTCTTGATGAAGGGCAGCATGATGGAGACCAGGGCTTCCTGGAAGATCCTCTTCCTCACTGTGCTGCTGTCATAGTCAAATTGCTGCAAGAAGAAAAGGTCAGAGGTCAAAGGACTGCTAACTTGAGAAGTGCAAGTCTGGGCATATTAGCCAAGCCAAAGCTAGCAACAGTCCCAGAGGCTGACCAGCGAGTTAGCAAAGCTAACGCTAGCCAGTACACTCTTTCTCCGTTAGCTAGTGACCCGTCAGTCGGATCAGCAGCTTCAGGATGCGTGCTGCCTTCAGGAACCACTTAGAGAGTCTTAATTTATCAGTTTTAGATTTTAATGGCTTTAGCACCAGAATGTTAAAGGGAAAGTCACAAAATCATCATCAGGTCACACAGATGTCTTCTAGAGTTAAATGTGAGTCCATCTGTCCAACAGCTGAAGTTCTGACCCAACCGGCTCATCAACAAAAAATGAATAAATGTGTTGCAGTGGTCTAGTCAAAGCCCACACCAGAACCTGCCTGAAAACGTGACGGTGACCTGAACTGACCTTCAGGATCCTGTGCTTGGCCTTGTCCATGACGGCGCCGGCCGTTTCCGGGTTGTCCTCCATGGCTTTCTTCAGCATCAGCTCCAGGGTGAACGCCGCGTTCTCCATCAGCTGGAAGCAGCGAGGAAACCGTCAGACCTCCTGCTGCTTCCCGCTAAACTCACCTTAAAACCGGCAGCTCAGCCTCACACCTGCTGCAGGTCGATCTGAGCGCCGTGGGTCACCGCCGTCATGGTGCTGAACCCGAAGCGCTCCTGCAGGTGCTTCAGTTTGTCCTGCAGGGAGCTGATCTTCAGGCAGCAGTCCAGCAGGTTCGGTTTCGCCATCTCACCCAAAGCCTGACAGGCAGAAGAGCAGAAGGACGGATTTGGACTGGAGGACTCTGCACGGCTCAGCCGATGGGCTCAAATCGACTCTCATTGTCAAAGTTGTGAGATCAGATCATCCTGTAGCAAGACGTTACAGGAGCAGTTGTTCAAGGCCTTAAGGAAGTACGTCGCTAAATATCGATCCCCGACTCGGTTCTGGTCCGATGCAGCAGCCAAACGTCTCCAACGCCTTCCCTTCTTTATTTCTTTGATAATATCTCAGTAAAACTAGATGTTGCAGCTCGTCAATCATTTCCTCGACCTCCAAAGTTGTATTGATCGATCAGAAACAGCCTGATGCATCGGCAGTGAGGAGCCGCAGTGTTGAACGGATCGACTTCCATTGTTCTGCCAAGTTGTTTTTGCCGGTTTATCCGCCACTTGTTCAAGTTGAGCTAATGTGTGTGTAGCTAACCCACCGGCGGCGGCTGCAGCTCAGAAACCGCCTCCATCCTGATGCGTTTGTTGATTCATCACTAAGCCAACCTGTGTTTTGTTTTCATACATGGTAAACCACACGATGGTGGAGCATTGTCTCCATGGTTACTAATGATTCCACCTTCTCCATAATTTCATCTTTCAAGTCTTTCTAATGATTTTAATGAAGTTAACTTGAACACACAGAGATCTGCCGTTTTCTCCCCTCATCAAAAGATTAACGATGAAACGACTGTTTAGAGGAAACGCATTCATTTGAAGTTTAAGGCTCAGTGGGCCGTTTGCTGAAGGTTCAGCGGCAGCAGGAGCCCGGCTCGGCTCAGCCCGGTTCGGCTCGGCTCGATTCGGCCCGGCTCGGTTCGGCCCGGCTCGGTTCGGCTCGGCTCGGCTCGGTTCGGCGCATCTACTGGACCATGAAGGGTCTGAGGGAAAATGAACGGACCTGGGACCACATCGGGCCCATCAGGGCTCGGCTCTCTGGACAGAAACCTGAAAGATCCAAGTCTTGTCCAGGTGAAGTTCTACAGTGTGAAGGTACCGGACGGGTCCGGCAGTTCCAGACCTGCTTCAGCTTGTCGTTCTCTGCTCCCTGCAGGACGGCCTGGCACACCTCGTCCATCTTGGTCTCCATCAGCTGTCGGCCGTCCATGAAGCCTGAGCTGATCGGCTCCATCAGCTCCTCCAGAACCGAGCCCAGGTAGGGCTGGACGGACTCGGAGCACAGCTGCTCCGCCGGCGCAGAGACCTTGGCTGGAGAAAAGAGTCGGGCATCAGAACGGAACCGGCAGAAGCCCGGTGCTGCAGGCGGCTCGGTTACCTCGGATCTTCTCCTCCAGCTGCCGCCGGGCGTTGAGGATCTGGTCCATGTCGGAGTGCATCAGAACCTCCTGCTGCCGGACCGACTCCTTGCACTCCTCCTTCAGGGCCGTCAGGCCGACCAGCAGATGCTCCTGGACCAGGATGTAGGCCGCCTCCATGGTCTGGGAGGTAGAGGAGTCGGAGCGTTTCAGCCGCCGGCCCAGATTACAAGTTTTAGAAAGAAATTCTGAAGGTTCTGATCGGACTCACGATGAACCAAGCCTTCTTCCTGTCGGTCTTCCTGGCTTTGAGGCGAGGCAGCAGGTCCTTCCCCAGCGACGGCAGCAGCTTCTCCATCACCAGGTTGGCCATCACCTGAAAGCAGAACCAGCTGTCAACACCTGGAGCATCAAACCAACCTGTCCCAACCGGGTCGAGTCAGAACTTTCCATCCATCTTAGACGATTTTAAGATGAAGCTGAAGCCATCAGGTCCTTCTACTGGCAGAGCTACACTAGTAGCTACACTAGTAGCTACCGTCCTGTGGAACCGTTTATAAGGATTCTCAATAATTAAAGGTAAAAGTTTGTTTAGAGAAAAATCTCATAATCTCACCGGATTACGCTTTCCTTTGTAAAGGTCGATTTCTAGCTAAATATTTAAATATCAAGCTAAATATTAGTTTAGTTCAACTAACTAGTTATACTAATTTTGATGTAACTAAATATTTAGTTAGCTAGTTAAATATTTTACCAGCCAACTAAACTAAATGTTGCATTGGTGACATTTAAAATATGTTTTTGAAGTCGAAGCATTTTCTCTAATGAGAAATTACTGCTGGTCATTCGTATGGATTTACATATTGCAGTATTATCAGTTCATAGAGCTGCAGAGGGAGAATGAACTCAGGCACCAAAGTGTCTGATGAAGGTAAAAGGTTCTGAGGTTCCGGTCCGCCATGATGAAGCGAAGACGCGGCTGACCCCGACGACCCGAAGGCGGCCTGACGGTCAGCTGATTGTTGCCTTTGTGGAGCAGTTTGTTTCATTTCTGGAAAAATAACTGAAGCATGCAGCTAAAAATGTAGCGTACTTTCTAAACAATAGTTCAGTGTTCAGATGAGATGCATGACTCTGCAGGTGTGGAGTGAAGACCAGTCATCCCAGTCATCCCAATCATTACTCAGCTCTGACTAAAGCAGAGCCTGAGGCACAAACTGTCGGGTTTATTAGCAACAGGAAATGTGAGTTAACGCTGAGCTCAGCTTCCTGAGACAACAGCAGCAACAATGGAGCGGCGTGTGGGCGGAGCCTGCAGAGAGCTGATCTCCGGGATCCAAACCCCAAAACTTCCTGCAGGCGCAGAGCAGATGAAGACCTGACAACAATTTAATGACTTTATGGAAACAAACATCAAGAACAGCAGATTTTATTGGTCAGCTGCAGCCAATGGGAACGTTTCCTGTTCCGAGTTTGTTCCAGAACCCAGAGAACCAAACGTTGCCTGGTTCTGGTCCTGGTTCTGGTTCTGGTCCTGGTTCTGGTTCTGGTCCTGGTTCTGGTTCTGGTTTTGGTCCTGGTTCTGGTTCTGGTTTTGGTCCTGGTTCTGGTTCTGGTTCTGGTTTTGGTCACCACATGAGTGGTCCACAACATTCAGACCGGACCATTTGGTTCTGGTACTGGTTTCCAGTGACCGTTTAGAACAACCGACTGATTTTCTGCAGGATGGTCCTGCTGGTATGGAGTCACATTCCTGCCACAATGAGGTCTGTGTTTATTAGTGAGGAAACGTTTAACCCTGAACGCATCACGCGAGGTCGAGTTCATCTCATGAAATTCACCTTAACGCACAGAAGAACCATGCAGTCAGAGGCAACGTGCTGCGTTCAAGGACTGCTCCGTTCAAGGACTGCTGCGTTCAAGGACTGCTGCATTCAAGGACTGCTGCATTCAAAGACTGCTGCGTTCAAGGACTGCTGCGTTCAAGGACCAGAGCTCTGCTGCTTCCTGAGCTCCTCGGGGTTTTTGGCAGGAATGTGACACTTTCTGCTGAAAACGAAAAGACGCAGCAGATTTTCTGTTTCCTGTTGAGACGTGAGTCAGCCGATTCCACCTCCCTGATCTCCATCGTTTCCATTTTGGGTGTTTTATTGTGAAAAGCTGCAGGAAGTCCGACCCACTGATGGGTCCTCTGGACCTGAAGTAGTGAATCATCAGCGTGAACAGAGTTCGTATTCATAAACTGTCTGGTCTCGATTTCAGAGCAAATATCTAAATACACTCAAAATAAGACAAAACTAACTTATAAAAGTGACTTTTTAGCAAGAATCGGTTGCTTGTTTTAAGTCAATAAATCCTTAATATTGATGAAAAAGTTCAACTGGCAGATTATTTAATTTATAATCTGATATTCTTCCTTAATCTGCCAGTGGAACCAGAACTTCTTGGTAATGTTGATTGTTTTTGCAGCTCGGTCAGTGGAAGTTTATAGATGTTGAATAAAAGCATCTCAAGAACAAAACCTTGAGGAACTCCAGCGGGAATTTTTGTTTGCTCAGAATTTTGATAAATAAACGACACTAAGACGTTCAGAGCCGCCATCCAGATCATCTCAGTAAAGAGCATTTTTCTTCCAAAACCAGACTGAGGGGGTCTGAGCGCCGCGCCGCCGCCGCCGTGACTCCGCCGCGACGCCGTCGCAGACCTACCCGCACGTCGCTGCCGATCAGCATGTCCCAGGCCTCATACTGGCCCCGGTCCTGGCGCAGCAGCTGGACGGCCTTCAGGAACGCCTGGACTTCACACGTCTTCTTCTTCTGGAAGTCTGGAGGAAACGCAGCAGAGTTCAGGATCGGTCTGTCGGCTCGTTCATCGGCCTCGGCGATCTGCATCATCTAAAGGTTCCCTGGGTGCTCAGGCGAGCCTGTCACCGTGGCAACCGCCGGAAAGCTGGTTAACCTTCAGCTGTGATGCTGAGCGGCAAGCAGGGAGATAAAACTCCTTGTTTTTCTGCAGCAGCTAAACGTCTGATTCTCATCTGATCATCAGGAAGGTTTAAACTCTTCCTGCTCTGGGAGAAGCAGCAACGTTTCCCACCTTGGTTCTGGTGCTTGATGCAGTCCGACAGGAAGGAGATGAAGGCGGCCTGCTTGGCCTCCTGCTTGAAGCAGAAGTAGGAATCCCTCCTGTAGGGCAGGCGCAGGTAGACCGGGAACTGCCCCGGCATCCCCAGCAGAGGAGGAGCAAACTCCTCCTTCACGTCTGAAACAGAAGGAAAAACTCCAGCTTGGACCGAGCAGAGACTCCAACTACACCTCCTCTGATTGGTCCAGAACGGTTTCATCACTTCCTGTTTCCTGTCTGGATTCTTTAAACTACAGCAGATTATTTACTGTTTGTAACTCAGAGGAAGATTAATAATCCTGTCAGAATCATATTTGTTGTTGGATATTATTCCTCCATCAGGTGTTTAATGTTTATAGCCGGATCGACTATCAACCTTCAAACAGCAGCAGTGAAAATATGATAGTAGAAGAAGAAATACTGCTGCTAAAAATAGTTGGAGGGGAGAAAGTAGAGGAAAGAAATAAAAAATAGTTTAGTGAAAAAAATAGTAATAGGCGAAAACTCAGCAGCACAAAACACAGAAGAAATGGGACTGATAGCAGTAATCAGAAAAATAGTGGAAGACGAAATAGTAATAGTAATAATAGTAGTAATAATAATAGTAGTCGTAATAATAGTAATAGTAATAATAGTAGTAATAATAATAGTAGTAATAATAATAGTTGTCGTTATAATAGTAGTAGTAATAATAGTAGTAATAATAATAGTAGTAGTAATAATAGTAGTAATAATAATAGTAGTAGTAATAATAGTAGTAATAATAATAGTAGTCGTAATAATAGTAGTAGTAATAATAGTAGTAATAATAATAGTAGTCGTAATAATAGTAGTAGTAATAATAATAGTGGTCGTAATAATAGTAATAGTAATAATAGTAGTAATAATAATAGTAGTAATAATAATAATAGTAGTCGTAATAATAGTAGTAGTAATAATAGTAGTAATAATAATAATAGTAGTCGTAATAATAGTAGTAGTAATAATAACAGTAATAATAATAGTAGTCGTAATAATAGTAGTAGTAATAATAGTAGTAATAATAATAATAGTAGTCGTAATAATAGTAGTAGTAATAATAGTAGTAATAAATAACTTGCAGAGGCTGAGCTGAACACAAACACATTAAATCCATTCCTGATGGTTCATCCTGCATCATCCATTAATAACCAATGTTTACATTAAATATGCAGAAAAAGAAAACTAAGTTCTGTTTTTCCACAGAACTAAGGACCCGTTTCTTTTCCGTTCAGTGATGCTACAGATTGACCTCCAGATAGGAGCAACAGGAGCTCTGACTGATTAAAGGTTTGATCCAAACTCAGCTGCAAAAACTGAGTGAAGTCAAATAAAACTTTCCTTCTTTGGAGCAGAAACCTGAAGGAATCCAGCAGCCGGTTTGTTTTCAGAGCAGAAATGATTGCATCATCGATTCCTGCTGAGAGATGAACTGCCACCGAGTCGGCTTTAACGCAGAGACTGGATCAGGAAGCAATGGGGGGCAGAGGTCAACCAGGCAGGTTAGAACACATTCAACTGTTTCCAAACTATTTGAGTAAAACCGACTAATGATGGAGCAGAAACCTGATCCTGACAACAAAGCAGCGCTGTGGTTCTGACCCAAACCAACCTGTTCCCCTCCTGGCCTGTGGGGGCGCTGCACCAACAACCACTGAAGGAAACGACACAAAAAGCTCTGAAGACACTGAGAGCAACTTCCTGCTTCACCAGATGGAAACAAGATGGAAGCGTCAGATTTTCTCTTTAGTTTTTGGCTAAAGACCAGGAGCCATTTCTGCTGCCAGCGCTAGGCTAGCACGTTAGCTTTGGTTGTATTTACCCAGAATGCCCTGCACTGTGGTTCACTTCATGCTTTTGAAACTGGCGTAAATGAGCTTAGCGTTCACATTCAAACTGAACCAGAGTTTGCTGCAGCTCAACCCATATGGAGGAATTTTCCTGCCATAATCCAAACATGTTCCGTCTGAAAGCAGGTATGAATATCTTTCTTCTCAAAATTTGTAATGATTGTATTCAAAACTTCTTCTCACGCTTGGTCAGTTTAGAGTCTGCTTGGCTGTAAAACTCCAGGCTAATGGCTAATGGCCACCAAGCTAAAGGAATAGCTAAAGCTAAAGGAATAGCATAAATATGGGACCCAAATAAATAACTTTATTATTTATAAACATAAATAATATATTTATTTTTTATAAATATATTGTTTATTTATAAATATATTATTTATATAACATACACACAGAAGCATCTGATGAGTGTTTCTACTCACTGCTGTCATCAGGGTAGCATTTGTCCACCATCTCCATGTACTTCTCCTCTGTGGTCAGAACAGTGCCCCCTGTAGGCAGCAGCTTGTATAACGCGTTGGCTCCTTTAACATAAGACTGACAGCAGAACCAGAACCGGGTTATGAGCAGAACCTCCTGGCGCAGCAGGTTGGTATCAGAGCAGTTTTTCACTCACCTGCAGGGTTTCATGACACTCCAGGCAGTAGTTGGCTCTCACCACAACGAACCGCTCCCTCCACTTCCTGTTGTCATCAAAGTACCACACGGCGTCTTCGTAGAGGACGATGGCTTCCTCTGGCGCCTCCTGATGGTCGAAACAGTCATGAAGGAGGAAATGAAGCCATGAAGAGGAGGCTAACTTTGAAAACGCTTAGCGCACTTAGCTTCTCCTAAATTCATATTTCTGTATAAATTCATAAACGCTAATTTTGTTGGCTGTTTTGTAAACTTCCAGTTGAATAAACTGAGGCTCTTTGTTATCAACTGCCAAGAATTCAAGTAGTTAGATGTTCATATTCATGCTCTTATTTTGAAGGGAGACTATTTACTTGGTAATTCTGTTTCCTGTCCTCATGTTCTCTTTCTTTTCAAACAAGAAACATGGGAACAAAATAAAACATGCAGATTAAACATAATTATAATATCTAAGGACAATATAGAATATGTAAATTATTCTGTTCAATTTAAATGTCAGCATTTAAACTTGATTTTATATAGAAATTAAAATCAGGTTTTATGTGAATCTAGGAAAGGTCATAAGGTCATGTGGCATGACTGCCTGGGCCTGTTTTGCTTTAATAGTGAATCTGCCCGTCTTCAATCATCTAAACAATGCCGCTGGAATCAATATGTTAGAGTGGCCTAGTCAAAGGCCAGCCCATATCCTGGCTGCGACCTGCTTCTCAGAGGAACATCAACATCCATTAGCATCCGTCTGAGTGCCGACGGTCTCCATGGTGACGCCCGGCGAGGCGTCGTTACCTTCTGCTTGAGCAGCTGAGTGATCTGCTGTTTGTTCTGTTCCAGTTCTTCCTCCACCTGGGCGAACCGGGCCACCGAGAACTGCTTCCTGTAGTACGGAGCGAAGTGGTCGAGCTCGGCCTGCGCCTGGCCTGAACCACAGAACAAACACAAGAAGAAGAAACAAACATGACGGCTCAACCCGAGTCCAGACAGATCACATTCAGTCAGAGAAACAAACGGTTATTAGATGCAAAACTGAGTGAAGTTGAACGTCAGAAAATCTGCTAACGTATAAAATATCTATAAATAAATATCATTTACAGATTAATCAAATGTTCTGATCCTGGAAAACTGTGGAAAATATCCAGATGCTAAAATGTCTGTCAGAAAATATCACACTGAATATTTTATTTTGCGAAACAGATTTTTTTTTCTCGCCAATTTTGGATCTTTCAATATCAGAGCAGGGTCTGGACTTTGACTAGACCACTGAAACACCCTGACTCTTGAACACACACCGGTACCAGAAAAGAGACCGGTACCAGAACACAGAAAGGTACCAGAACACAGACCGGTACCACCAGAACCCAGACCGGTACCAGAACACAGACCGGTACCAGAAAAGAGACCGGTACCAGAACACAGAAAGGTACCAGAACCCAGACCGGTACCAGAACACAGAAAGGTACCAGAACACATACCGGTACCAGAAAAGAGACCGGTACCAGAACACAGACCGGTACCAGAAAAGAGACCGGTACCAGAACACAGACCGGTACCAGGACACAGACCGGTACCAGAACCCAGACCGGTACCAGAGCACAGAAAGGTACCAGAACACAGACCGGTACCAGAAAAGAGACCGGTACCAGAACACAGAAAGGTACCAGAACACAGACCGGTACCAGAACCCAGACCGGTACCAGCCACCGCGGTTCTGACAGCCTGCAGGTTTCATAAAACTTTGAATCCAAAATGTCCGCTATGAAAACATCTAACGATTCTGGAAATATTTTTTAAAAATATATTCTAGTCTTTCCAAATTATGACTGAAAAAGACCTTTATATTTATATTTATATTTATATTTATATTTATATTTTTATAAAGCTAATAAATTATTAACCATTACAGTTTGACTCTGATTTTCAGCCAAACGAGTTAAAAGTTTTGGCTAATATTAATAAACTATAATAAATGTATTTATTGTTAATAAACTCAAACTATTATTTTTAAATTATACAACTTGTTTTTTTATTTTTAAGTAAATAATTTTTATTACTGTTAACAGTAATAATCATCAGCAGTAGGTATTGATTATAACGATTTACGATTATTATTCCTTTAAATCAAGAATATATTGTTAATGTTGAACCATAATAAATGGAACTTTAACCAATATATTTGATTGTGTATTGATTATTGTGATGATGCGGCTCATCAATTTGACTTGATACTGAAATGTTACAGACGAATAATTTTTCCTTTCACTATCACTAATAAATTACTTTTATGATTATTGATTTGACTGTTATTATGTTTCTGTGACAGATCCAGTTCATCAGCCTGGATCTGCTGCCAGCAGATTTCAGAGAAAACTAAACCAGTGAAGCTGTTTCCTCTGGTTCGTCTCTGCTGGAGGCTCTAACTGGTTATACTGGGAATCATCGGCTCCAGTTGCAGAAAACTGGCATTTTAAGCCTCATCTTCACGGATGAACATGCAGATGTTTCACTTCATCGTCGGGTGCGGAGCCAGAGCTGATGTCGGGTTTCTGACGGCGTCGTCCCGCCTCCCTGTGGGAAACAGCCGGTCCCAGTTAAAATGGACGCCAGCGTCTCACTGGCGGACCCAGAGAGCCAATCAGGACGCAGCAATATGATAATGAATCATTTTAAATAAAACCTCATCATGAATCCAGACCTGCTGGTTTGAAATGATTATTGTCAATTATTGTCTAATAGCAATAATCGATCAGAAGGCTGTTTAATGACATCTGTATAAAACATTAGATATTTAAAGGGCCAGTCTGCTTTTTCCGCAAGCAGCAGCTGCATTTTGAATCTCCTTGTTTTCTTCCTTTGGTTCTGAACAATACGGATCATAAGAGATCCTGATGATTCCTTCCGACTGCGACTGAACAGCGTGGATATCCTGCTTCCTCCTCCACCGGGAGGCTCAGCTGGAAAACGACCTCTGACCCCAAACAGCTGCAGCAGGACGGACAGAGCAAACTCAAGCTTTTAACAAAAACTGATGTTTACTTCAGGATTTCTCATTTTAATAATAATATAGAAAATACAAAGACGTCGGTGACTGTCGGCCGCTGACCTACTTCTGCTCAACATGCAAACAGAAAATGAGCAGCAGGTTTCAGACCTGATGAGTTCTGCAGCTGCTGTCGAAGAAAAATGTATTTTATCTGTCAGCTGGCTCTCTCTCACACACACACACACACCCACACACACACGCACACGCACGCATGCACACACACACACACACACACACACACACACTCACACACACGCACACACACCCACACTCACACACACACACACACACCCACACACACACACACACACACACTCACACACACACACACACACACTCTGTGCTCTGGTGATCTCATCTGTTTAAGGCTGGACGAGTTGAACTCTGTCCAGCTACTCACAGGAGATTTGAATAGAGACGACGTAGTTCATGCAAAACATCTGTAGCTCTAATTTGTTTCTTCTTCTCTGTTTCAGGTTCGATCATTAAACCAAAAAGGAGAAAAGAATCTGGAGATGAACTTTGAGAGAAAGTCTGAAGCTTTTTCAGATGGTTTCTACTCAAACATTGAGAAACTTCTGCAGATCAGAGTTTTAGTCCAACAAGAGAAAAATAAAAAGACTCCTGAAAACAACTGGCTCATTTTCTGTTGTTCACATTCATGAGCGATGAGCCGGCGGTCTGCTCCGCCTGCTGAGTAACACACTAATCAGATCCAAATGAGCTGCAGACCAGGCAGAAAGCAAATAAAGTGGAGCAAACAAAGCATCAGAGCTGCTTTAAGGAGGAAGGAACCGCAGAGACGACCATCGCCTGGAAAAACAAAATCACTGCAGGAGGAAAAACATCAGTTTGGTCCAGATACAGAAATAAAAACTTGTTTTAGTCTCTTGAACTGAAAGACAAGGTCAGAAATGATCGGACCTGGATCCAGATGGGAAGCAGAAATGATCTGGATCAGAGGCAGCGACTGGAGCAGCTGACAGACAGTCAGAGTGGTGAATAAAGCATCAACTAACAGACTGAGTTTCAATCCAGAGTCTTTAAAGCCTTTCAGGATGTTTTCCTCCTGATGGTCCAGTGGACCCGGTTCTACTGGAACCAGAACTCCATCATCTGCTCCACCTGCAGCTGCTGTGGTTCTGACCAAAACCAACCTGTTCCCCTCCTGGCCTGTGGGGGCGCTGCACCAACAACCACTGAAGGAAACAAAGCAAAAACCTCTGAAGACCCTGAGAGCAACTTCCTGCTTCACCAGATGGAACCAAGATGGAGGATTTCTCTTTAAGCTAAAGACCAGGAGCCATTCCTGCTGCTAGCGCTAGGCTAGCACGTTAGCTTTGGTTGTGTTTACCCAGAATGCCCTGCACTGTAGTCCACTTCCTTCTATTGACGCGGTCTCTGGTCCACTTGGTGTTCACATTAAAACTGAACCCAGATCAAGGTTTAATGGACCAGAGGTCAGAGGTCACACCTCACCAACCAAACTGGAACTTCTGGACCAACGGGCTGGAGTTGGATTACAGTGGATAAAAGAGGGCTGATGTAAATCCAGCCTCAGAAACTCCAGCTTGTTTCTTATGAAATTCTTGAAAGTTTAACAGGAACAATTAAAAAGAATTAATGAAATATTTATAAAAACAACAGATTATCTTAATTTTCCTGTACAATTCTCATCCAGCATGAACCTGTGTCCAATCAGAGTCTGACTCAGTTAGCTAAACACCAACAACTGCAGATCTGATTCTGTGCTGCTGTGCCCAGACAGGTTTCATGTGACCTTTGACCCCAGAGTAACTCAGGGTTGTTTCCTCCAGGCGATATGAAGACCAGCCTCTTCACCTCTTATTTAAACCGTTTTATTTTCCTGGGGGAACAGATTTGATTTTCCTCTGATTCAAAGGGGTCAGATATTTACATACACCGTCTGGTGTATGGAACCAGCTGGCCTGGTTCTGGTTCTGGTTCTGGTGGTGTTTCAGTCTTGATGTGAATCATCATGTGAAGCGGGGAGCCGCTCTGCCAGTCGGACCGGGCCCGGCCCAAACCAGAGGCCTGTAGGAATGCAGGTCTGGTGGTTTCATGAGACATGCATGTTAAACCGTTTCCATAGCAACACTCTGCTAACCTCACATCCTGCTACCAAAATAAAGGCACAACATTCAAACACGGATGAAAACTTGCAGCCATTAGCGGCTCTGGCCCAGAAACGTTTTACTGGAACCGATCCGGCTCCAGTAGAACTGGACCAGTCTAAACCTGATCTATGAACAGATGAAACTACTTTCCTTCTTATGAATCTACGTTTGTCACAAAGTATGTCACAAAGAATGAATGATTTCAAGCTGCAGGCGCCGTCCGAGGGGAGCGAAAACATGCCGCCGCATGTCTCACATGTTTCCACACACGCCAACATGAAAACAGAGGGGAAGTGGGAAAGTTTCCACGGTGAGAACCGGTTTGTCCACGGCGCCGGTCCACAGAAAAAACTTCCCAAACAGAGAAAACGGCAGGAAAACCACAGATTCACGTGGCCTGGATGTCAGTGGACTTTCACTGGACTCCGAAGAGACGAACGTTTGAGTTTCAGTGACTTTAATTTAATTTCTGATTTAATGGAAACGCAACATTTGTGAAATTATGTTTTTTCCAACATTAGCAGAAAACAAACATTCGTATTGGAAACGCAGTTAGTTAACAGGAAGCTGTGAAATGGCTGCAAACATCCAGAAACGTTTGTTTTCTGTCAGACACAATATTTTCCTAAAATCATAATGTGATGGAAAATTAACTGAACAGGAAAAAAGTTTATTTTGAAAACCTGGTGAGAGGAAAAACTAATTTAAAAAAATGATAATTTTGACTCTTTGTTTCCTTCTCCCATCAACTGAAAGGTTCCATTTATCTCCATTTCAGCTGTAAATTCTTCAATAACTTTTATATTTATATTTAAAAATGAGGAAAATCAGGATCCGGATTGTTCCAGCTCCTGACATGGATGCTGGAGTTCAGCATTTCTGACCATTTTCTGTTTGGACCAGAACATCTGAAACAAGAACTCTCAGATTCTACAGCTTTGATGTCATTTTTAAAACATATTTCTGGAGTTTAAAGGTCTGGCGCCGGTCCAGAAAGGCATCGCTGGGAGCAGCAGAGCCGGTCAGACGTAAAGTTTTAAAATCCTGTCAGCATTTCTGCAAACATTCCTGCAGCTGACAGAGGAACGTTACGATGCTGCAGCGCTTCTTTCACACTCTGAGGTGAAGACTCGAGCCGGGCCGAGCCTGGAGAGCTGGGTTTCCTCTCCGTCTGCATGTTTGAGCGGTGGCGTAATGGCAGCTGGAGGCAGAGCGGCCGGGCGGGGAACGGGAGGAAACACAGAGCGGGAACGCCAGGATGGAGCCAGCTGCTGCAGCCGGGTCCAACGGTTTCTGGACCTCCTGGGCTCCTCTCGCTTTAATCTGGTGCTGGAGTTCAAACTCCTGACTGCAGCTCCTCGCTTCACGAAGAAGCTTTTAGAGCAAATATCTGGACTTACATGAATGTCAAAAAACGGATAAATCCAGTAAAATGAAAACCTTTCCATCTAGAACAATAAATAAAGACAATCAGGGATTCTGGAGTCTCAGTCCAGAACAGAACCTGCACATGTGGCACTGAGAGACTTTCTGTATACATGATGAGAATAGATTCATAAATATATAAATAGATTTATAAATCAGCTCAGCAGCAAAAACAGCAGCTCAAAGTCTAAATTAACCTGAATTATCTCAGAATTATTACCAAATCAATTAAACATCAGATAATTATCAGTTTCTGATTAGTTATCAGGTGATTAGTTCATCAGTGAGCAGGAAACTGAACTGAATCAACGCCTCCATGTTGTTGTTGTTTTAAGTGAAAACAGAAAACCTGAAACAGGGCGACTGCACTGTAAAAACGTTTTTCTGGAAAAATTAACTCCTTTGAATATTTGGGAATTGGGGTAAAAAAAACAAATTACGTCATTAACTTTAATGAGCTTCTGTCTGTTAAATGTGTTGATTGTGTTTCTTAGTTATCAGAGATTTAACATATTTTTAAATGTATGTATTAAAGATCTGCAGCTGGACCAGAACCTTCAGGTTCTGGAAACTTCTGGAACCTTCAGAGAGAAGCAGCTTTCAGCTTCTATGCGTCGCAAATCTGGAACAAACTTCCAGAAAACTGAAAAACAGTCGAAACACAGAGTTGCTTTAAATCTGGACTAAAACGCAGCTGATTGATAATAACTGGAGATCAACATATTTGTTGAGTGTCTGCTTTGTTACTGAAATGTTTTATAGAAATAAACTGGACTCCGGGTTCTACAGAACCCTGATCCAGATCCAGTTTCATCGTGTTTATATAATAATAATAGTAATAGTAATAGTAATGATAATAATAGTAATAGTAATAGTAATAGTAATAATAATAATAGTAATAGTAATAATAATAATAATAGTAATAGTAATAGTAATAATAGTAATAGTAATAATAATAATAATAATAGTAATAATAATAATAATAATAGTAATAATAATAATAATAATAATAGTAATAATAATAATAATAATAATAGTAATAGTAATAGTAATA
>CAEGAD010053900.1:0-12500 GCA_903067055.1 Poeciliopsis paucimaculata
TATATTTAGCTGGAAATTATCTGTTTTTTAATTAGTGCCTAACGGCTCCTCTTTTGAGATTTCATTTGTTTGAGCATGATTAACTCACGGCTTCATAATTAACTTTGCAAATATGATAAAAAATAATAATAATTCAGTTTGCTCCTGGTAATGAACACCCGAGTCTAGTTTTGTTTTAATGCGCAATAAAGCTTAGGATCGTTTGTGTTTGGCGAAATAAAGGTGATTTTCCACATCCAAAGCGCGTTGCGTATTAACACGTGTGTTTTAATATTAAGCGAAATGAAAAGACAGTTTGTTTTTTTTTCCCTCCCCACTTCGTTTGTTGTGCTTATATTTTACATCCTCCGACGAGCTGTACGCTGCTGGGAGTCTGGACGCTTCGACACGTTTCTCTGTGCAAAGAACTTGAACGAGGGGAGCAGCAAGTTTATTACCAAGGACAATGGACGAGGAAGCGCTTCAGTCAAAGGCCATGGAAATCAGCCAGACTTGAGCTCCTCACTTTGGCTCCTGGCACCGTAAACACTGGGATTGAGGAGCTGTAAACGACACTAAAACGTTGTCTAATTTTGCAATTTAGGCGTTTATGAGGAGGGTCCGCAGCTTTGGAGCCAAAATTAACTCAGAAGAAAGTTTGAAAGAAAGGCCTAAACAGGGCGAATACTAACATTCGCATTTGTTGCGTTTGATTTAAGGAAAGATCAGAAACAATCGCAGGTTGCACAAGCGGCGTGGAGCTGAATTAATGTCCGTTTGGCTGTTAAAAAAAAACAAAACAAAACAAAAAAACAATATATAAGGGGCCAAGACAGTCGTCCAGGGATATATTAGAACTTGAATACGTTTTCTAAGAGACACGTACAAAAAAAAAAAAAAAATAAGACTGGTGTCCAACCTTTGTATCCAAACAGTGTGGAAAGAATCATAACATTTCTGATAATTAGACGAACCTCATATCAGTGATGATTTAGCTGAAACTCCCCCATTAATGAAGAACCCACTCCAAGGTTACTGTCTACATGCTCTTATGTTTAACCGAGAAAAGGAAGGAAGAAGTCGGACACACTTGTGAAACAGATCGTTGCAATTTGATCAATAAGACCGAGTTTAACACCTGAAAGACACTTTGGTGAATTAGTTGAATTTGATTTATTGTTATTTTTAAGTACATTTCTAACTAATAGTTAAGATGATTTTTGCTCAACTGATCGGGCCTTGAATGCTGACAAAACTAAGAATTGTTTTCGGATTTCGGCATGGAACGCTGCTGAAACGTCGACAAAGCCTTTTTAAGGCTAGATAAAACCAGTCGGACATGTTTTATTGTAAAATTTACATTAACAAGCTGAAAAGGGAAACGCGAGGAGTGTGTCAGGCTGGGGGAGGGAATGTTACATTAGAAGGGTTTAGAAATTGCTTTATGTATGAATCGCCGTGTGAACTGTCGCACACACACACACACACACACACACACGCACGCACGCACACACACACACACACACAAAACGAACAATAAAATAAAACAAATCTATTCCACCGAGGTGCATATAAGCCATTTCCCTGGCAACCAAAGCTAGAACGTTCTGCTTATTGGGAGCCACTGTCTCAAGGTTCAAAAGCCCCACTTGGTATTTTTGGCTTGACTTTAGCAGAGCAACGTGGCTAAAGTTGTTAGAAAAGAACTTAAACTTGTATTATCATATCTACAGAAACTTTCGCAACCAGAAAACGTATGAAAACGTATCACCTTCATTTGTTCATTCAGTATTGCTCATTACATATCAGCCTGGATTGAACTTTGGACACAAGGAATGAGAATAAAGATGACTGAATCAACACGTTCAGTGGGATTAAACTTAGTTTGTCTTTGTTATATATATATATATATATATATATATATATATATATAATTCTAAGTTTTATTAAGAAAAACAAACTAACATGTCTGACTGAAACACAAACAATTGCGTCGCCGAATATCTGAATGCCTTCTAAAATTCATTTCTACACTGTGGCGTTCAGATAGTGTTGAATTCTCCGAAATGGCTTGAAAGCATGTTGAACAATGTGTGGACACACCCTGTATGCGTATGAAAGCCTTAGTTTTGCACAACAGAAATGCACATGTACAATTGGGTTTTAGAGTACAATACGATATTAGCATGCTTTGGCAGGATGCATGGGAAAATAGGAAACACCGAGTAAGAGCTCACAATCTGTAATCATTAAGTATAATTCCTATCAGAGATGGAAATGTGAGTTCCACGCAGAATCACTTACAGAGAAATGACTCGGTTGTTGTGTTCTTCTCTCTGCTGAACGTTATTTTGTGAGAGAGCTGCCGTTTCTAATTAAACTGTGAATATTTGCTGCACAGCGGTTGTAGATGGGACATTTTGAAACCGAGTCAACAATTTTTATGAACAAAACATTAAAGGAAGAAGAAGAAGAAGAAGAAGAAGAAGAAGAAAAAAGTTGTTGGCCAAACCAAATCCACCGGAGCTTTCCGTGCTGATGTGTGTAATTATAACTGTGCCTTTTCCCGCAGCTTTAGGGCCTTTATACGAATAAAAGGTGACTTGAACAGCCTGTAAAATGGAGACCGCGAAGAAAGAATCAACAGCAGCAGGTCTGTTACTATAGCGGTTCTGAATCTTTCATGTGCGGCTCCCATCACGGGCTTATGTTGCGCTTTATGTGAAAGAGGAATCGATCCTTGTGTTTGCCTGACTCTCAGTCACATTGGTCATGTTGTGGATTCTGTGATCAAACTTATATTCTTAAGAGCTGAACAGAAAAAGAAAAAAGTTTCACAGGATGTTGTAATTTAGAGGTTCCAGTGTGAGAAAAGCTGCCTGTTCTAGTTTATATCAACGCATTACCCCATGGATTAATTTTGCTTTGTATGACTGAGACAAGGGTGGGTCGGACAACATATTTTGCATATCACGTGATTCCGCATTAACAAATCAACAATTACCTTCCCTTTATTCTTCTGGAGTTGCAAAAGGACCTTGCAAGAAAGCGGTTTGTGCAAAGCTCCATGGAAATGTGTGAACGGAATCCCTTAAATCCCGGCTATGTTGGTTCTCTGCTGAATTTCGCTGCCCCTGAATCGCTCTACTTCTCCAACCTTTGCGGCAATGGGGCCCATATACCAGGGCTGCATCAGCTCCCTGCGTATAGCAGAAGAGAGGTTTGCGCGCACCCGTGGTCTCCATCAAGTTCGTGTGCGGCGGCTCCTCCGAGTCAGAGCCGCCCCTTCGGAGGCTTCTGCCCGCCGTTCGCCAGCTCCACCGGCGGCCTTGTCAAGGCGCACCCGGAGGAGCGTGACCACGCTCGGTGCTTCCAAAAGACCGAGGAAGCTGGCAGGCGACAGGAAGCAGTGTATGCTGCGTCGGAACACGGGATCCGTGGAATCTCAGAGTTAGAAACAGAGTCACACTGCTCTGAGACTCAGCTTGATCCGGATTCATCAGCGCCTCTGAGCGGCACCAAGCAGGAGCACAAACCCACTGAGGCACCATCAAATAGCCCGTGCTCCAGGACCACATTTGGCCAAGGTGAAGGACAAAACAAAGACTACTTTATTTGCCTGTTTCAAGTCTGGTTATAATAATTTGCCTCTTTTTAACCCTTTAAATCAGATGTTACTAACTAAAACCTTTGGTTTGGAGTTAGGATTTTAATAAACAGCTCCCTAACCCCCTTTTATGCAGAGCTTTTTGGAAGGATCCAATATCCAAAAGTTTACTTTTCACACTCTGTGCTCTGCAATTATGACATACAGAGATATATTCTATTCTGGAACCATCATTGTTATATATAAATACATATATATCAAAAGTATATGACATCGAACTAAAACAATACCTATTAAAAACACAAAAAATGTAACAGTTAGTAGACGGGGAATACTAAATATAAAATGGAATATAGTTAAATAATTTGGAAATTGGCTCCGCGCTATACGTAACAATGCAAATCTCCTACGAATAAAAACATTAACAAAAAAAAAAAAAAAAAAAAAACAGAAGATGAAAGTGAAAACTCCCAAAGTAAATGAACACGACCAGTGCCCTTATGGCAGCCATGGTGATATGTGCATATAAAGTACAAACTGGAATCGACATAACAGTAAGACGCAAGTGCTTTTTAATAATTCAAAAACTTGCAGAAAAGCGTCGCTCAGGCTCCTGCTGGATAATACAACTTTCGAGTTTTCTTTGAGAGCTTCCAGTTTGGACCTTTCCTCTTTTCATTTTCCAAAGACTATTATCAGGAATGTATGAAAAATATCTTAAATCACACTTCACGTGTAGCACTTTACAGCCCAACTGCAGAAGATGGAATTACAAGATTAACTAGTGCATCGACATGCTTTTGCTTTGTGCATTAACAGGCTGTTAGAAATAGGAGTTCTTACTTCTGGCGCGTTGGATGGAAGAGGTGTGAAAAAATAAAAATCTGCTTCTCAGTGTTTGATGATCAGAACTGATCCAGAGAAACTCGACCGGTTCAGGCCTTTGGCCCATTGATCGGTGCAACTCTTGGAATTTGCACCGCTTTTCTTTCTCTGCACTTCTGCATCTATTCACAATTAAGATGTTGATTTGAGTTTGGAAAAAGCGGACCCGCTTCCTTGGTGACATAATGAAAACCATCCAATTCCGTCCGATTACATGAACAGATTCAGAAGTTATCCACAGTTCAATTTGACCGTAATTCTAATGAAATACAGCCCAACTTAGTTGCGTAATATTTGCCAATGGGGAAATGTTGTCTATCCTTTTAATCATTTTTTTTTTTTTCTCCATTTGAATTCATATGTTTGTGTATGTGTGTGTTTGTGTTGTTGTTTGTTGTTTTTTTGTTGATTCTTTTGTAAAAGCGTGAAACCTGTCGCCTCTCTCTCCTCCTCAGGTGCCCCCTGGTGCTCTTCACACGTGAAAGCCCGAAAGAAGAGGAAGCCTTACACGAAGCCCCAGCTCGCTGAACTTGAGAATGAATTTCTGCTGAACGAGTTCATCAATCGCCAGAAGAGAAAGGAACTGTCAGACAGACTCGCACTCAGCGACCAGCAGGTGAAAATCTGGTTCCAGAACCGCCGGATGAAGAAGAAGCGCCTCATGATGCGCGAGCACGCTTTCGCCTCGTACTGATGTGACCTTTGGACTTGATCCTGAACCGGCTGGGGAATAATTCCAGACTTGCTCTGTCGTCCCTTCTCTGATTTCTGTATGTCTTCGCTGGTGTTAAATTGTACATCTCAGTTTTATTATTTGGAATCGTGGGAAGGTTCTTGGCGCGGATCATTGAGCACAAAGCGCACGACTGCCACTCTACCGACCGGATGTCTGGTCCTATATTTGCTCCTGTCTGTTTTCTGTCTAAGACAACAAAAGCACTTTGGCTATTTTTAGGAAAGGATGGCAGGAAAGGAATTGCTTTATCTTAAACCAGGAGTATGTTCGCTACACAGACGGGCACACTGTTTCACGCAAACACATTTTGTTTCATGGACCTAAAGTAAAAAGCTTAACATATTAAGCTTAAAATATAATGCTGGTATTTCTTATCTTAGAGCTCAACGTTCTTATCAGCTCAAGATAAATTATAGGATTTTTATTTTATCAGGATCCCTCCTTTTTAGTGCGAAGTTGTATTTCGCGCGAATGTTTTCTTATGATGACTCAAGTCGTTCCCTCGTATGTAACATTATTGTCAAGATTGAATGATTAAAAATGGTAAAAAAAAAATATATATATATATATATTACCAAAAAAATGTAGTAAATTATATCGTGCTTGCAATTCCTTTCTATCACAAGTTTCGGCAAAGCAAAATTCGTGCCCGCCTATTTAATTTCTTTCTGAATCTACTTTATATATAGATTTTTTAATTTTATTTTCATTTATTTATTTCTGGCTTGTTTGGGTAACAATTCAAACGAGCAATACGAGTTAATGTGGGAGAATTTGAGGGTGATCCATCAAACAATATATATTTTGTTGTCTTCTTTCCCATATGGTTGCAAAGTGACTTTTGTTTCTTTTATTCGGTTTAATGCATGCCGAAAGGGCCTCTGAGTGCCTCTTTGAATGTTTAACACCAGGAATGATGCATCTGTGGAAATACAAAGGAAACCATGAACAGACTCCTTCACGGACAGTAGGAAAAATGGGTCGGTAGTCAGGACGCAACACCGTGAGACACGCAGCTGTAAATAAACGTAATTTTAAAATACTTGTTGTTGAATGTTATTGTATGATATGTATACATGGCGGTGATTATTTGTGTGTCAATGGGATATTCAGACATTCGCTCAGTGGAATATGCTCAGCCTTTGCTACATTTAAATTAGTTCTGTCTGCAGTTTTTGCAGAAGTGAAACAGTAGTGGAGAGGTCAGAATTTACAAGCGCTCCACTGCTTCAAATGCGTGCAACAAAGGGGCAATCATTATTTTTAGCCACATAGATTCCACAATATCATCTTTCCTGGATATTATGTTATGCGACATGTTTGTTGAATTCGCAAACATTTAAACAGCCTGCGCTTATTTTAAAATAAGTTTCTCATTCCACTCAGCAGTGAGAAAGTATAGTGGAGAAAACAACAGATACCGACTCTCTCGCTACTGTTTGACATGCGCACACGCAGCGATGAGTAAATGTTATTTTTAGCCCACAAGATCTCCATAAAATATTATCTCCTGATAGGATATCCAGCACTCAGTTTGATACGAAATACCCCAGCAGTTAATATCACCTTGTTTATTTATCTGCGTAAATCTTCCTTGACGTGCGTTACGCAGCAGCCGCAACCATCACCCACAGTGGGCAATTCCTGTGGCTGTGACCTATCGTGTCGGATGTAATTCAATAGTCAAACACCTCCTGAGTATCTCTATCACGCTTGGTGCACATTAAAAGACCCCAAAGCAGACGTTCAAGTGAAAGTGTTTTTTATTATCATTATTTGTTTTTCTTACAGAAAAGCTGGGCTTCTCGTCGTGATTGAGAAGTGACCCGGTGGTCTCAAATTGTCATTCCAAGACACAGATAAGAGACTGAAGATCCCGTTTTGGGAGTGGGTGGGTGGGGATGACGAAACAGCAAAGGAGCATCGTGGGAGACATATAACAATGGAGAGCGTCCATCTGTGACTATTCTACACATAATCAAGTTCTCAACACCGCGTCGATGGTGCTCAGTTATTTCTCTGACACTTTATTCACTCTTTAATGTGCAAGAAGAGACGAAATCTTAGATTTGTCACCACTGTCAGATTTAAAAGAAAAAAAATTAAACAATGCACTTATGCCATATTTTCCACACTCAATGCATTTGTGTGTATTTGGCATTTTCTTTGTTGTAACGCCTCAAAACACACATTTTAAGTGCTGTAAATGCTTTTTTAAAAGCCTTATTTAATTTATCTGCATAGTATTTGTAGCATAGTACTGCTGCTTCACTTTGCTCTTGCTCCTAAACATAAAAAGGGATGCAGAAAGAAAGTTAAGGTCAAGTTAGCATGACTGCGGCTTCAAACAGTCCGAACAAAAGGACACGTGTTTTTGTGGACGCAAAAAGGATTTTTACTTGAAGAATCCACATCAGTCTTCAGTATACCATTTCGGATTTTACACTGTAAGTAAATTAGAGGCTTTGTAACACTATCACAGAGGGTTTTAGAAATAGTATAGCATATATTTTTCATATTTTCTATTAAAACAACCTTGAGCCAACAGTGCATTTAGTTCACGTCTATATTTGACAAACTCATTTGAGAAAGTATTTTGGTGCAACTGCGTTACAATGTTAAAAGTAATAATAAAATCACACTTTTGCCACAAACAGATAATCCATACAATTAACCATCTTAATTAAGATCACGGTTCTATGAAAGTCATCAGAATTTGGGGCTGTTAATCTGTCTAAAAATAATATGCAACGAATAAGGACTCCTGTGTGTTTTCCCTAGACAACTTCAGCTTTCAGTAATCAACAATTATGCAGTGCTGTACGTGTTTCTAGCTTAGAACAAAAAACACAAATAAGAACAATAGCAACAAAAAACGTGATTTCAGGACAACATAACTAATTGTAATTTAATTCAGTATTTGTACTTGATGGGCAACATGTTCCGCCTAGTGTGGGTCGAATCAAAATTATCTTAAAAGAGAGAGACCAGAGAGTAACGTACAGGCAGAAATCCCCACTGTTGAATTAAAGAGGTTGCCTGAAATCTTCGCGGTTTTGATCATGCAAAGCAACCAACCAACAAATGCAAACTTTGTCTTCTGTTTTACCTTTACTTGTTTTTGGTGCTTTTCATTGCGCACTGTCGCTCTGCGTAAAGTGGCACACTGAACCACAGGAGTTTGAATACATTTTAGCCCCTTAGATGCGTGAATATGAAATTGCTGAAAAAAGCTTTCTATTTTGTGAGTAAGAAAATAAGTAAATAATGATGATAATAATAACAAAAAAAGCTAAAGAAAAAAAACAATACTCACACTTCCAAACAAAATACTGTTCGAGGCTGGAGTGATGAGCTATCTTCCCCCCGTGTTTTTAACTTGAGTTTTCCCACCGAGGAAGGAGGCGAGCTTTACACGCATGATTGCCTGCGGGGCAATAAAACGATATGGTTGCAGAGGAGACTTGTTGGACATCACCTAGACACGGCAGACGGTCAAAGCCAGTTGTTTTGGACTTGGCAGTGCAGAATGTGTGCAGATATTCACATTTGAACCTACAGGATTTTATTTTCGACTTTTTGTTCTTTCTCTGGATAATTTTTGTTACCCATTTAAGTATTGGATTTATTTATTTACTTATTTGTTTCAACTTTTTTTTAATTAATCAGTTTGCAAGCTTTCATACAGATTGAGAGATTTCATTGTTGCACCAGTACCTCCTGCTTTCTATCACATTGCTGCTATTTGTCTTTACTTTCTTCATGATCCTTTTGCTGGCGTTACTTTTTTTTTTTTCTTTTTTTTTTCTTCTTTTTTTTCTTTTTGCATTAGCGCACATTACCCATGAATTAGTATGAGATTTACCATTTGTCTGCAAGAAAAACGCAATTCTGCAGTCATGGTGACCTTGCATAAAGCGTGCAGATAATTTTTCAACTGTTGCTTACAGACAATGCATTCTCTAAATTTACTGACGCATTGAGTGGGTGTGGCTGCAGAGATCAATCTCCAGCGAGAATGATCCTGCTGTACAGCATTAAAGTCAATAATCCAGCAATGGTTAAAAAATGTCTTTTTTTTTCTATGAGCTTTGGGGCAAAAAAAGGGCTGGAGAGGAGTTTCCGTTGCAGCCAGGCAGCCAATGGAGTCTCTTGTAAGCGCTCACATGAGTTGCTTTTTTTTCCCCGTGCTGTTTTTAATGACTGATATTGATGTATGGTAATTTCTTAGCTGGATCACATGACACAATTACCTCAGGAATCGATCAAGATGTATTGCAGGTCTGCCTGCGTTTCCGATTTTTCCTCTCTGTCGGGGTCTCTTCGCACACCCGCGGTGCTACAGATGGACAAAGTTTAACGCGGCCGCGCCGCCAACTCCGTCCCTCTGTTGCATGGAGGAAAAAGGAAGAAGAAAAATGACGGAATTCGACGACCGCAGCTGTGCGTCAAATATGTTTTTGCCCAGCTGCACTTATTATGTTTCGACGCCTGATTTCACCTCAGTCTCCTCCTTTCTACCGCAGACTACTTCGTGTCAGATAAATTTTCCCTATTCGCCAAATATAACCCAAGTCCAACCTGTTCGAGAGGTCGCGTTCAGGGATTATGGACTGGACCATCCCAAATGGCACTACAGGGGCAATTACGCGTCTTACTACTCAACGGACGAGATAATGCACCGGGAACTGATTCAGTCGTCGAGCGGCAGGGCGGATGTGATATTTAAAAACGAGCCCCTGTACGGTCACCACGGGGGAACCAGCGCGCAGTGCAATTTCTTCGCGGGAGTGGGCCGAAACGGTGTTCTTCCCCAGGGCTTCGACCAGTTCTTTGATTCTCCTAACACGGAGCACCCCAAACAAAAGGCTGCAGAGACTGCTGCCCACGACCATCATGACGATGCTGATGCCACGAACATCAGCCAGGCTGTAACCAAACTGGAGCAACAAAACGCGGAACCTCCCGGGAGCGTCGACGAGGACTCATCTTCCAACTGCGGCGACAAGAGCAGCCGTCAGAGTGAGTCTAGTCTGTATTTTCCCTCATTATGCGATGAACAAAAGGTGTTTTCAGCGTCTGGGATGCACAGTGTCCACCTCCGTGACGATCCGTGGGTTATATGCAGCTTTATAAGCATGCAAAAGCTTTTATATCCCAATAAGATTTACTTTACGGTTGTAAAGGAATTTACAATGGGAAACAGTGAAAGCAACCGTGCTTTAAGGTTTCCTGTGTGCAAGAACAATGCAATGTGGATTGATTTAACTTAGATTGATGGAGCATTAAAAAGTGATCATTTTGGCGGGGGGATCGATATTTTTAAGGCAGATTTAAGATGAATAAATTGGTGCGCATTGTGCCAAAATAAGCATGACAATAAGATCTTTTTAATGCAGATAACCTCTGAATTGTGTGTGTTTGAGAGTGTGTATGTGTGTGTATGTGTGTTTGCGCGAGCGTTCTAGTTGTCTGTTTAGGTTTAGGTGTGTGTGTGTGTGTGTGTGTGTGTGTGTGTGTGTGTGTGTGTGTGTGTGTGTGCGTGTGCGAGTGTGAGCGTGTGTATACGTAAGGGCCTTCCTACCAATAAAGGCCTGACTAAATTCCATGTTTTTTTGTTTTGTTTTTTTACACAGTTTACTTCACTTGTAGACTCGGTGATCCCGGACACTGACTGAACCTTTCTTCTCTCGCAGGGGGTTGGTTTGTGTTCACGATTGTTGTTTTTTTTTTTTGTTTGTTTTTTTTTTTCTTCTTTCTTTCTGTTTTGCAGGTTCATCAACCAAGTCCAGGAAGAAGAGGTGTCCGTACTCCAAATACCAAATCCGAGAACTTGAACGAGAGTTTTTCTTCAACGTTTACATTAACAAAGAGAAACGCCTCCAGCTGTCCAGAATGCTGAATCTGACAGATCGCCAGGTGAAGATTTGGTTTCAGAACAGGAGAATGAAGGAGAAAAAACTCAACCGCGACCGCCTACAGTATTTTACTGGAAACCCTTTATTCTGATATCTGAGGCTTGCTTTAGCATCCAAAGACACACAGACTGAACTGAGCAAGCTTCTTGGTACTATATAAGAACCGCAAGCTAATTTGCCACATATTTTAGACAATTGGTACGTTTATTTTAAGCTGTTCGTCCATTTATTGGCTTCTCTCTGGCAATTAAGTCAATCAGAGTATTTTCATTGTTACTTTGAAATCATATTAAATATATTCCTCCTTCTTTTCTTTTGTAGATATATTTGTAACGTGCATGTGTTAGATGTTGTGTGTTGTTCAATAATAAGCAGAGCAAACTATTCTCTTTTAAAAAAATACTCGCCCGCGGCTCAAACGAAATAAAAAGGAGAAGAAGAAGAAGAAGAAGAAGAAGAAGAAGAAGAAGAGCGATTTTGTGTTATATTTTGAGGGGGTTGGGGTGAAACATGAAGGAGCGCTGTTTCAGGTTGGTGCTAGAAGTCTTGTATGATCCCGTTGTTTCCTCTGCTTTGAAAAACGGAATTGTTTGTTAAACCTTGAACCGTCTAGACAGCATAATAAAAAGTAGCTGTAAAGATCTAAATAAGGGGCTATTGGACTGCGGTGTTTCAGCCCCCCAGACCACATGAGGAACAGATCTTCCTTCCGGTCTTACAGAGCTTTTACTCCACATCCAAGCGCATTTCTATAGGGTTTCCACCAGATTCAGATTTTGTTGTATTTGTTTTGTTTCCTTGGATTTTTTTTTTTTTTTTTTTGTCATTTTTGTTTTGGTATGTCACGGACTTCTGGCATCACCTGCAAAGGACCGGGAAGCTGCGGGAGAAAGAGACTTGTCAAGTTTTACCTTATTTTCGACTTTGCTTGAATGTGCCGAAAACGTGTTGAGCAGCTTCGCTTTACAACCCTGTTTTGCAAAAAAAAAAAAATAATAATAATAAAAAAAAAATAAAAAATATATTTAAAAACAAGTCTCGACTGCAACAAGTCTGTTTACAGAAACCTGTTCATGACACTTGCAACGCAGACGAATAATTAACATAGTCTCACTGTATGTTTGAGCCGCATTTAAGTCACGAACGAACAGGAAGTAATGTCAAAGTTATTCCTGATTCCTTTTTTCATGCACTCTAATTTCCCTGGGTTGTGATTTTATTCTGGCATGAAAACAGATCACCAACTGCGTGGTGTGTGTGTGTGTGTGTGTGTGTGTGTGTGTTTATATTCACATTGTATCCACATGAGGGCAGGCTTTCATATTTAGTTGAATGGAAATGCAGACTCGGGCAAATTTAATATGTATCCAACATG